>PVIW01000785.1:321525-396342 GCA_004026585.1 Noctilio leporinus
TCAGCAAAATTCAAAGGGAACCAACTGTATGGGAAAACATAATTGCCAATGATACCTCAGACAAGGGTCTGATCTCCAAAATATACAAAGAACTAATGCGACTCAACACCAGGGAGACAGACAGCCCAATTAAAAAATGGGCAAAGGACCTGAACAGACAACTCACTGAGGAAGATATACAAAGGGCCCAGAGGCATATAAAAGAATGCTCAATATCACTACCCATCAGAGAGACGCAATTTAAAACCACAATAAGATACCACCTCACACCTGTCAGAATGGCAATCATCAACAAATCAATAAACAACAAGTGTTGACGAGGATGTGGGGCAAAGGGAACCCTGGTGCGCTGTTGGTAGGAATGTAGGCTGGCGCAGCCACTGTGGAAAACAGTATGGGGTTTCCTTAAAAAACTAAAAATGGAACTGCTTTTTGGTCCAGCAATTCCACTACTTAGACTATACCCAAAGACTCCTGAAACACCAATTCATAAGAACCTATGTACACCTATGTTCATAGCAGCACTATTTACAATAGCCAAGTGCTGGAAACAACCCAAGTGCCCATCAGTGGATGATTGGATCCAAAAACTTTGGTACATTTACACAATGGAATTCTATATAGCAGAAAGAAAGAAGGAACTTGTACCCTTTGCAACAACATGGATGGAACTGGAGAGTATTATGCTTAGTGAAATAAGCCAGTCAGTGAAGGACAAATATCGTATGATCTCACCCATGACAATAATGAACAAAACTAACAAGCAAAACAAAACCAAATATATGAATACAGTGAATAGGTCTTCAGTGGTCAGGGGGTAAGGGGTTGGGGGGAGGGGGGAGGCAGAGGCAAGGAAGGGGAGCAGTTTAGACAAGAACCTAGTGTAAAGGAACCATGGACATGGACAACAGGTGGGATTGACTTTGGGGGGAATGGGTGGGTGGGGAGGGGGACAGAGGGGAGCAAAAAGGGGATGGATGTAATACAACAACAATAAAATTAAAAAAAATAATTAAAAAAAAGATTGATTTTCTATTAGAGCTAAACTGCTTTTCAAATTTGCTACTCACTTGACTTTCTAATTGGCTGTGTAGGAATATGAACTAAACTTTAAAAATATATTATAGGGATGGGAGTAAAGGACTGGGAGTGGAAGGTGATTAGTGGTTTAGATTAGCTTGTTAACCTTAATAGTGGTATTTGTCAAATACTGTACTACTGGTTCATGGCCATTTGACTTCAAGTCAATAAACTATTCACTTTACTTTATCTTTATGGATGGATTGATTAATTTTTAGACAGAGTGAAAGATTGAGTTGTTGTTCCACTTGTTTTTGTACTCATTGGTTGATTCTTGTATGTACCCTGATCAGAGATCAAACTAAAAAACTTGGTGTATTGGGACAATGCTCTAACCAACTGAGCTACACAGCCAGGGCATCACTACTCTCATTTGACTAGTGTGTCCATATTAATTAGCACCCACAGTTAAATTTGAATTTCATATAAACAATGAATAATTTTTTCTGACATACTTATGTCAAAAAAGCAATTGTTTCTCTGTAATTCAAATAACTGAATGTCTTGTGGTTTTATTTGATAAATATGGTGACTCTGTTTGGAACTAAAATTTTCACCAAAAATGTAGTCAATATTTTTAACAAAGATCATATTAAATTTGACTTCACTTATTTCTGCTAAATTTCTAAGTACACTTGAATTAAATACACTTGATGAAGTCATACAATGACTAGGGAAATAGGCTGAGCATTAGTATTTTTTCCTTCTTCTTTCCTGCTAGGAATTCAATTGGAAACAACAAGTTTCCTAGCCTATTGCATTTTAGTTTTTCTGTTTGAAACAAGGTCACCTATTTTAAAAACATTTCCAAGTATGTATTAAACAATGCAGAGCAACATTGGAAATTAATTTCAAAGATGGATTATATCAATTCAATATGGTAAAAGAACATGGATGCCATTTTTATAATTTTATTATAACTTGATTTTCAATAAAACTAATTTTTAAGTTGTCACATGTTAAATTCCATTATCACTACCAGCTCTAGAGTGACTATATTTTCTCAGTTCTTGTTAGTTAGAAATTTTGATGTTGCAGATGTTCCTAGAAATGAGAAGGCAGCTTCCTTGTTGCTGAGACAACCTTGGATTACTCAGAATATGTTGAACAAGGATATATTTTTGCCATGGGTTTCTCTCTATTAGATGTCTAGAGCTCTGGGATCAAATTCTTTTCTTCACTTTACCTTTGCTACCAACAGTAATGCTTTTTATATATTCATTAGTTAACTTTAGGCTACTTCTAAATCTTTTAATTTCTGTAACACCTTCTCCTTCCCTGAATAGTTTCCACATGTGGGCATGGCATTACCTTGGATTTTATCATCATGAATTTTTCAGAGACTTTAAACAGAGACACTTCTTCAGGACCACATCCTCACAGCTTCCTCTCTCCTCCTCTCTCAGATAATTATTATCAGTTCACCCAGTCAGTGAGTCTCTCTTGACCCCCTTGAACTCACTCTCTACCTGACTTCCATTCTGACCATTTCAGCACCCAAGATTATCTTCTGTCTTGAATTTTTGATAACTTGATCATCAGTTTCATGACCCTATAGACATTCTTCTTTGGCACTTGATCTTGGCAAGAGATCTCTGTTGAAGAAAATAGGGCACTGTGGGATAGATCCCTCATAAAGTCAATTGTGTCATTAAAAAGATTTCTGGGACCAACCTTTATTGGTCAGGGGGTATCCACCATCTCCCAACACTTAACATTGTGCATTTTTCCTTCCTTAATTTGTTTTTCCACTGCCAAAATGTGCCAGACAGTTTTCTGTTTTGTCCCAAATACTTCCTTTTCTTCCAAACCTGGTGGAGATTCTGCCTTTTCAGAATATCTTCCTTAAAATCCAGGTCTCAATGATTGCTTCTCTATTTGAACTTTCAGTACTCTTTTATCTGTTTCACTCACTTTTTTTTTTTTTTTAAAGATTTTATTTCATTATTTTTTAGAAAGAGGGGAAGGGAGAGAGGCAGAGAGAGAGAGAGACAGACATCAGTGTATGGTTGCGTTTCACCTGCCTCCAGCCACAGACCTGACTGGAGACCTGGTTTGCAACCTGGTTATGTGCCCTGGCTGGGGAATCGAACCTACGACCTTTGGGTTCGCAGGCCGGCGCCTTAACCACTGTGCTACCAGCCAGGGCTGTTTCACGCACTTTGTACTGAACTGTTATAATAATGTCAGGTAGAACAATGCCTCTTAACCCACTGGAGGGCAACATCTTTGCATCTTTATGCTGAATATACAGTATTAAGTAGAAAGTTGTCTACATCAAATCCTTGACTGGGTGATTATATGAATTTTAATTTAACAAATTTTTGGTTTCTTTCTTTTTTTAATTTTAATTTTATTGTTGTTGTATTACATCCATCCCCTTTTTGCTCCCCTTGGTCCCCCTCCCCACCTACCCATTCCCCCCCAAAGTCAATCCCACCTGTTGTCCATGTCCATGGTTCCTTTATACTAGGTTCTTGTCTAAACTGCTCCCCTTCCTTGACTCTTCCTCCCCTCTCCTTCCAACCTCCTTCCCCTTGATCACTGAAGGCCTATTCACTGTATTCATATCTCTGGTTCTGTTTTGCTTGTTGTTAGTTTTGTTCATTATTGTCCTGTAATGGGTGAGATCATATGGTATTTGTTCTTCACTGACTGGCTTATTTCACTAAGCATAATACTCTCCAGTTCCATCCATGTTGTTGCAAAGGGTAGGAGTTCCTTCTTTCTTTCTGCTATGTAGAATTCCATTGTGTAAATGCACCACAGAAAATTTTCCCTCTATCTATTTGATGCTATGTACCTACTTATAATCCAGTGTCTACCAAATCAGGATGGGTTACCATGCTCATGAAGACCAGTGATGTCTTATACGCTAGTGCTGGGTGACAAATACAAGTCATACTATGTTGAATCCCACTGTTACCATGAGTCCTTTGATAGTCTTTGGAATCTACATTGGGACTGTGACTCTTACTCTTTGAGACTCGTTTTCCTACTCTGTAGAGCAAAGGGACTAAAATTAGACTAGGGTCAGGGAAACCACTAAAGATTTCTTCTAGCTCAAAAGACACTTGGATGTATTAGACTTTTTTAAGTATCTCTTTCTGCATTCCAATGGGGTTTTAATGGAATCCAAGCCTATTCTTACTTAATTTCAGGAACTGCAATCAAGGTATAGAAGTGGAGAGGTGAGGGAAAAAATTTTTCTATTTGTCTTCAGAGAAAATCCGTTATTTTCTCCTTGTGACTTTGTTAGGATTCACAGCCTTGTATTATCTTGAACCTTAATATACTTCTATTAAGAGAACATTGAAAGAATTCAAATCATAACCATTAATACTGAAACCCCTTTGTTTAAAATAAGTCTTTGTGGTTGGCTTGTCTGCTATTTAAAATCACTAGGGTGCTTAAATATTCCATCTGCTAAATAGGACAGGTGTCTGATGATCCTCAGAGCAATTGTCTAAAAATAGAACTTGAGGTTGGAATACATTCTGTGGCATAGCCATAGACAATTACCACTATAATTAAATGTAAATGAATACCAGATAGTTTTTTTTTCCTGTGAATTTTAATACAGCACAAGATGATTTCCATTGCTTATCCCTAAACTGGGTTATCTCTTCAAAATTAGAACCTAAGGGGATGGATGTAATACAACAACAATAAAATTTATATATATAAAAAAAGATTAGAACCTAGAGTTTTATGATTTAGAGGAAATCTTTTAGCCTACTGCCAAAAGGGTATAGCACAAAATATTGTACACTAGAGGGTGTCTATTTGGTATTTTTCCAATGAAATTCTTAATGTAATTGGCATAAGGAAATTAAATTTCTTTGTCTCCATGAAGATGATGGGTGTTGAGGCTTAACGGTGGGTGGAATGAGGGTGGGAAAAGGATGTGTTTTGCAAGATTATGGAGGGCTGCTGGAGATATGAGGGCAAAGGAGGAGCATTATTTGGCCCTTACATTGAACTCATTAGTATTTCAAGAACTTTACTTGTGTTATCTCACACAATCACCACAGAAAACCTATCCAGTATCCTCACTTAAAAATTTTTTTGGACTGTAAGTAGGACCAGTAGCTACTACTAAAAATGGGGAGATAGAGGTGATTATGAAAATTTCCCCAGATCACACAGTTATTAATTGACAGAACTGGGATTCAAACCCAGATTTAACTAATTTCAGAGCCAAAGTTCTAATTACTGTATTATACAGCCTGCAATGAGGTTATGATTGTTAGTTTTAAAAAAGTATTCTTGAGGTATATTACCTATCATTTTAGTGTCAGAGAAATGCAGCTTAGTTGCTATTAAAGAGTGTGGTAACCCTGGCTGGTGTGGCTCAGTATATTGAACACCAGCCTGTGAACCCAAGGGTTGCTGGTTTAATTCCCAATCAGGGCACATACCCACGTTGCAAGCAAGGTCTCCAGCCAGGTCCCCAGCTGAAAGGCAACCATACATTGATGTTTCACTCCCTTTCTTCCTCCTTCCCTTTCACTCTCTCTAAAAATAATGAATAAAATCTTTTTAAAAAAGTGTGGTAACATAGTAAAATAGTGTACAAAAACATCACAATACTTGTATTGGGGTCAGAGTTATCAAAATAATGAAGATTAGAGGAAGATAAGGACCTTATAGGTTGATTATTTGAGAGATTTGGGAAAGGGTTGGAGAATGGGAGAATATGGGGAGACATGGGGATTTCTTTTAGAGAAAAAGAAATGGAAATAGATAAAAGTTAGAGTTCAGTGAAAAAAGATACTAGAGACCATCAATGGATGTAGCATGGGAGAACCTAAATGACAAATCAGGAGGCCAGGGTCTTGTTATAGTTGGGGGAATGGAAATAATGTATAAGCTGGAAACAAGAGTTGGTACAAAGATGCACTCTATGATTGTTAAAGCCAGAGATAAGAGCCAGTTAAATGAAGAATTGGGGCCCTGTAGGAAAGAGTGGTAAGGGCTAGAAGGAAGAGCTTTGTGGAAAATATTATATCATACCTTTAAACTTGACTTGCCATCTGTAGCAAAAGCAACATTCTTGAGCACAGAATTAAGGTGACTAAACAATGTTAAGTGTACTTTGGTTTTATGTTCATATGCATTTGGTCTGTAAGAGTTTCAAGAAAAAGTGTCATTGGATGAGAAGCCCAAAAATTTGGATCGAGTAACTAGACAGTTGTTTACTGTCAAGCTATGTGAGGTTGTGCCAGCAACTTATGGTCTCTGATCTTCAGTTTCTTCATCCATAATAATAAATTTTCATTTACATCAAATGTGATAAGGTGGATGAATGAGCTAAATACAGAGTGATACTGAGTTATTTTCTATGATAATATTTTGTAAAGATTTTAACTAAAAATAGTGACTTTATAAAGACCCAAAAGGATGAAAAGGTATACAGTCAAAAGCAATTCCTTATTTACCTATAACACTTAGTCTTATTACCTAGAGTTATTCGCCATATATAGACAACTATGTTTCCAGAAATATTATATTATATGTAAAATCTTCCTATTCATTTTTAACTTCAATAAGGGATATTCTACAAAATGTTTTCTTTACTTAATGGTACATTCTGGAGATTATTTTATAATAGCAGATATATAAAAATACTTCATTTTAATTATTTGACAGTATCAATTTATTTAACTAGTCCCCTCTTGATGGACACTTAGGTTTTATCCAGTCTTTTGTTTATTACCAACCAGTGTGCAATGTAAAATTGTAATGCAAGTTAACAAACATTAAATACTATGTATAAACCCTTTTTATTTTAGCATTATTGGATAAACTATTATTGCCATCAAGACACTCTTAACCTAGCAAGTGTAGGTGGCTGACAGTTCATGGCCTATACACAAGAATCCAATGCAACCTCTTGCATAAACACTGCTCTTATTCAGAAATGCATTTTCCTGTGTCCAAATGGCCACTTTGCTTAAAAAAATCCTGTCTTTCTTTTCACATGAGATACACAGCTTCTTCCTCCTTCCCTCTTTCTTTGTTTTTGGAGGGGGTGTTTCTTTCATATCTCTTGACTTTCATATCTTCACTTTCCTTTATTTTTGTCCTCAATGAAAGGCAAAACTACCTCTCCCTATCTTAAGTGGAAACTCTAAAAAAGAAAAGACACATTAACAAGATAAAACAAATTAGCAATGTGTGAAGTGCATATATTATGGGGGAGCCACCTGTAACTCAAAATGGTGGTTTAGAATTTCATTTTACACAGTATCCTCAACACAGGAGACAAAATTTGAACAGTAATTGACAGGACAAAGGAAATTAGCTTTAGGCTTCCAAGGTGACAAACTGTAGGAAGGTAAATATATGGAAGGAAACTAATGGAGTAAAGTTTGTTTGCAATTTCCTCTGGTGTCATATCTGGGCTGACATAAATATCTTCTTCCTCCTGGGACGTGGAAGTACCTTTCACGTGGAAGTTTTGTCTCCTGCTTTCAGAAGGGAAAAGGAGTCAGTCTTTCTTGCACTGTTGTTTCTTAAGTGCTATTAATTGTAAATAATCAATATGCCAAAATGGCATTTTTGTGTGTGACATATTCTAGCTTCCTGCAGTACCAGAGGGTTTGCACATCAGTGAAGGACTGTGAGAACCTGTGAGTTCTATCACCCTTGGAATTATGGATCACCAATATGAAAAGAAAATTAGAGGTACAAATCCCATTGTAATATGCAATTGGCATATAAATTATAGATACAGCTATGACTAAAAACCCTGTGGATATAGACGAAATGCAGGTAAATATAATAAAATGTATCAAATATAATCAAATAATGAGGACACTATTAATAATACTTCAAATTCACACAATAATTTACCTTTAAAAGTATTTTGATACATATAATCCAATACACCCAGATTGTTGGATGAATAAATGGACTCTTGCAAATGCTTTGGAGGCAGAACTTTATTTATAATTGTAACTTTGAGTAAATAAAGTTAAAATAAACTTTAAAGTTTTAGAATCATGGGATTTTAGTGCTAGAAGCAAATTGACAGATTAATTAGTTCTAAAAGTTCTGTGAGTCTTGGCACCCTCTGAGAATCTGATAAAAGCTGTGTTTCCTCTTCTTAGAAAAATAAAATTTATGATGTAATTTCCCAGGATCTATAAATGTCTTGAAGCAAATCCCTGGCCCTCTAAAGCAATGCTTCATTTTATTATTATTTTTTATTTATTTTTTAAAAAGATTTTTTATTCATTATTTTCAGAGACAAGAGCAGGGCAGGAGGAAGGAAGGGAGAGAAACATCAATGCATGGTTGCCTTTCACCTGCCTCCAGCTAAGGAATGGGCTGGAAACCTTGCTTGCAACCTGCTTGCAACCTGACTAGGGAATCGAACCAATGACCTTTGGGTTTGCAGGCCAGCGCCCGTCCACGGAGCTGTACCCACCAGGGCCTTTTTAAGAAATAAATTTTGTTGAGATATAATTTAAACATCGTAAAATTCACCCATTTTCAGTGTGTAGCATTTAATAATTTTAGTATATTTACAGAGTTTTACAACTACCACCACAAACTAATTTTAGAATCTTTCCATCACCTTAAAAAGAACTCTTAAGTCCATTTACAGTCACTCCTCATTGCTACCCCAGTCCTAGGCAACTGCTAATGTACTTTCTGTCTCTTTCTATTTATAGGGCAGAGTTTTAAAATGTTTTATGTCTATCCACAATAAAAAACACATTAACATCCAACTCAGATGCACACATAGACTCACCAAAAGTTTCATAGAACAATATTCTTATTTTGTGCAATATACTCTGATATATTCCATTCTATTACAAAAACTGATTTTTACGAGCCACTAGTTTGAAAAACCATTCTAGAAGGTCCACCTCAGGTAAAAAGAAAACCAAACTAAACCTTAAGCAAATGGCTCTTTTGTTTAACAGTTACAAAACAGGTCCAGAAATGTGACTTGCTTAAGGCCAAAAACCACGATTAGAACTAAATTCTCTTTTGTCCTACACTTTATTAGTTGTTCTACTTCTGATTCTCATGACCTAAGAACAAGCACAAGGAGTTTGTAAGAAGCCACCAAAAATTGTTGAAATGGCAGGAGAACAATTGGCTTAATGTGTAAAACTTTGGGACAGAGAATGGAAACTCTATTCTTCCTGGAGGAGAGGGGAACACGGGTGGCAAAGCAGCATGGGGATTTTCTGGACCACATGAGGAAGGCTTTTCCAGAGTGACCAAAACCATGCCCTGAAGGCCACAGCTTGGAGCTAATTGCCCTATATCTTGTTCAGGCTATGAGAGTTGAAGCCAAGCAACCTTTTCCACTGAGATATATCCTGTGACTGTTGCCCAGGAGGTTCTGGCACAAGGAAGTTGTTTGTAATCTTCTGCAGTGATGCTGCAGCCTGAGCAGTTGCCCTGTGTGCTTCTTTCAGCCCCTGAGGACTGGTACCTCATCCGCGTTCAGAGAACACAGCTCTAAGTGCATCATCGTTCTTGTTTGCCTTTGCTGCAAGTTGACATGTTTGCTCTCTGCTGATTGTGAAACCCATTGCCAGTGATCCATGTTTTGAGTAACAAGTAACAGATTGGAGGGTGATGGTAGGTAGCAATGTTAAGAATTCAGATGGTAACAGATAATTGCTCCAATAATTAACAACTGTGACCAAGGCTATAAAATAAATGTACAGAGCCCCTTCTGATCACAAAACAGGGTCTACCTGGGTAGGCCTGCTGAATGATGAAATCCAAGATTTTAAGCATTCTAGTTTACAAGATGGGAGAGGGGAGTGTTTTACAGTTATGGTGGGGCCCGAGACACCCACTCCTGAGTAATTGAATGAAGTACAATGGGTAATTTCCAGAGCCATTATCATCTCCTTTGCCTGATATGTATGATTAATGTATGATTAATCCTTTTGTCAAGCAGTCATGGAAAGGAGTCCAAAGAATAAGGATTCCATTTCAGGTGCCAATCCTGATTCATCAAAGGACTTGGATGAAAATTAACCTTATAAGTAAAAAATGAAAGTTGTGATTTCCTCTTTGTATCTATATTCAGATTTGAAATGGCCTACCACTTGTCTTTTTTCAGTACAACAATTGGGATGGAAACGCTCAAATGACTTGTCGAGCCCATTTGTTGGAAAAGGAATGGATTCAAAAGCATATTTGGGCAATACGGGTTTAAAAGGTAAGAAATTATTACCAAGATGAGATTCGAGAATGGGATTTAAGTCTCCAAATCATGGTTGCAAATAATAAGAAGACAGACTTTTATTTAGGGGGGGGCACATCTTATTAGAATTAGAACTTGTGGTCTGAAGTTCTTTGAATTAAACATGGAGGGGATGAAGAGAAACATCCAGCCCTCCATGAAAGTTTGTTGACATGAAAAGATTATGGGAGTGGCTCAGATTTTGAAAAGTGATAGGGAACCAAATAATAACACTTGAAGCCTTAGACATCCATCCCTTGTATAATATAAATATAGATAACAAACAAGGTGAACAAAAGGAGCCTAGAACATAATCAGCAAATGTAAATTTGCATGCATGACTTGGTCTGCTATGCCAGACCCCCGCTGGAAAAGTACAGTGGTGGAGTGGGAAGTGAATAGATGTGATGTGTGTCAAGAAGCTCAAAGAATTAGTTTACCTGCTGGTACAAGCATAATGCCACAGAGGAGAGAGGATGAAGGAAAAGAAAAGCGTTTTACTGTTCTACAAGTAAAGTTGAGGCCATCTGGTGAGATAGATAAAATAAATAATTCATTCTTGATAACAGGTCCTACAATTGAGAAAATATATGGTGCAGGCAGAGGGTTTTGGCTAGCCAGTCATCTGCCTTGATGTCTCACTTGGATAAAGTTAGCCAAGTTCTGGTCTGGCCTTATTGACAATAACATTCATCCAAAAAGTTATTTCTATAAATCAGTGGTACAATTTTTCATCCAGTGTGGATAATTTGATGGTTTTAGCCCATTTGAACAATAATGTCTTCTTGGAGAACCATAAAACAAACACCAGGTTGCAGCTCTCCCAGAATCTAAACAAAAATAGTCAACTGAAATAATCAAAACCATCTAAAATGCTACTTTCCTAATTTAGTAAATTCTTTTGTTTGTCATTCACATAGCTTCTGGATCTGCTTTCCTCCCCGCTTTTTCCCCTGAATGGACAAGGGAGTATAATTTTCCATTTAACATTACATAAAGTGCAGAGAAGGGAATAAGAGTGCAGCAAGAAGGGGAAATGGTGTGCAAGACATTGTTCTTCAAAATAGTATGTTGAGCCCTGGCTAGTGTGGCTCATGGATTGATCACTGGCCTGTAATCAAAGCATCACTGGTTCAATTCCTAGGCAGGGCATATGCCTGGTTTGTGGTCCAAGTCTCTAGTTGGGAGCATGAGAGAGGTAACCACACATTGATGTTTCTCTCCCTCTTTCCCACCCTTCCCCTTTCTCTAAAAATGTAAAAAAAGAAAAAAGAGTGTGTTGATAGGAGGATGATGTGAAGAGGTCTGTTTAACTCTAGTTGGCTATAGTGTTGATTCAAGCAAGGAAGCAGTGGGAAATAATGTTGGGCCAATAGCTGGTAGTCAGATCAATGAAGTCTTGGGTGTCAAATTGAGTTTTTGAATTTTGTATTCAAAATTTGGGACCCTGGCTGGACTCAGTGAACTGAGTGCTGGCCTGCAGCCAAAGGTCACTGGTTTGATTCCCAGTCAGGGCACTTGCCTGGGTTGCTGGCCAGGTCCTCAGATGGAGGCATGCGAGAGACAACTGATTGTTTCTCTCGCACATTGATGTTTCTCTTTCTATCTTTCTCCCTCCCTTTCCCTGTTTCTAAAAATAAAATAAAATAAAAAGTGTTGGATATCTGGAAATGTATAAGCAGGAAGTATTGAGATGAGAATGATTTTTAGGAACATTAACTGGGTTGCCATAGCTAGGGTAAATTTGAGGGCTAAAGGGGTTGGGGAGGTAATGAAAGCAGGGTAAGCCGATGGGAGAATAATATACTAGAGCAAGCATGAACTGGAGAAGGCCTGAAGTAGCATCGATGGAAAAGAACTATCAGGACTCAGCAAGGGAGAAAGAGGAAAGCCCAATTAAGCTGAAATTTTTAGTTCACATGACCAGGATAATGAAAGAGAACATGAAAAATAAAATTATTGCTATATGACTTCCTAGTGCTGGCAGGAAATCCAAGTGTAGAAGTCCAGGAAACAATTTGAGATAAGAGAAGGCAGAATGGGTCAGAAGCTGGAGGTAGAAATACAAACTTTGAATTCACTTTCACAGAGCTAAGAGCTGAAAGCTGTAAGAATGTGAGCTTTAACTAAAATACTCATGGTGATAAAAATTATTTTTGTTAACTATTTCCCATCCAGCAAATAGGGTTTAAAGTAGTTTTCTGTTCATATCTTTATCAGAGTTCAGTTGTAGGCAACGGAGTCTAGCCTGTTTAAGCAGAAAGAGACTTGACATGCTGGATCAAAATCTGAAAGAAACCCTTCACATCTGCGTTCTAGAAGGAAGTTGGGCTAAATGTTGAGTAAGTCAGTCCTCAGAGTCCAACACAGGGTCTCAGCCCCATTTTACAGTGAATATCTAGGGCACTGGTGGCAAGCATGGCCCGCTGGTCAAATCTGGCCCTCCACCTTGTTTCCTGGCACCCTGTTTCTAACCTGGCTCACTTAACTGTTAAGTAGTTACATTTATACAGTCCTGAATTACATTCGGCCCTTCAAAGGCAACAGTAAGGCTGATGTGGCCCCCAGTGAAAATGAGTTTGACACCCCTGATCTAGAGGATAGTTGACTTTTGAGTTTATGCACATGACTTTGTTGTTGTTGTTATTGTTTTTTTTTTTTTTTTTTTTTTTTTTTTTTTTTTTTTTTTTTTTTTTTTTGAGAGTGAAAGCAAGTTTTGTTTCAGTAGAGAAAAAGGCCCAGACTCTGGTTCCTGGAGACAGGATCAGGGGTAAGCCTGGGACTGGCTGCCTGCGCCTCATAGCTGGCTCGTTGCAAGTCTCACAGGGCTCCACAGTGAAGAAACAAAAGTACAGGATACTGTCCCTAGAGAGCCGCCACGTACAATTCTTTTCCTAACATCAGTGAGTCTGCCATCCTGCTCTTTTTGTAGACACAATATGATGTTTTTCATTATCTATCTATCTATCTATCTATCTATCTATCTATCTATCTAACTATTTATATCAGCCGCATGTTCGCCACAGAGCTACTGGTTCAGGCATGACAGTAAGGGCCAAGAATCTGAGGTTGAGTTCAGACTCAGTGGGAAAGCATGCTGAGATAGGTTAATAATGCCTGTGCAGGGGTGGGAAGAGGGCAATGGTGCCTTTTATTTGCCATCTTCATACTAGCTCATTGCTTCATTAGTGATAAATTCACTGCATTGTGACTATAGATTACTGTTCTAATATGTTAGAAGAAACAGCCACTCCATTAGTTCCTTTTGCCTCCTCCTATGACTAATCTGCTACTGAGGGTCAGGACCTTCGGAGAGTACTTTTGGGAGTGGGAAGAAATGGTGGCAGGGCCAGGCAGTGTGGGGTAAAGCTGGAAATGGTCTAAACCTGCACAACTTTCAGCTCCCAAGACTGAGAGCATCACCAGCCTGAAAGAATAAATTTTTCTGCTGCTGCTGGGAGAGGTTTCTCACATTTCTGGGACCTGGTGGAGTCAGTCTTAGCTTTTCCGAATGTCTCTCCCCACCCCTCTATTCACACTTCAAGGTCATTGGCTCTTCAACACATTATTGATGACTTTCCCCACTCCACTCCAGACACAATTAGTCACTTCTTTCTCTGTATTCTCATATTACGTGGTTCATGCACTCTCTGTTGTAGCAAATATCACATTACATTTTGGTTTTTATATACTTGTCATACTTTCAGATTGAGGGATTCAAAGGTAGAGTCTGTCTTTTAAAAATCCACTATTTATTTTTCACATATGTTATCTTTTTTAGTTTTTATAAGCCTAACAGGAAATAGAGGCTCAGAGGGGTTAAATGTCATGCTTCACTGTGAGGTAAATACTTGGCAGAAACAGGCTTGAAACTAGGTCATATTTTATACCAAGCACAGTGCTTGGCATGAGGTGTGTGTGGGGAATGTCAATAAATGCTCTTCAAATGAGTAAGTGAGTAAATTAATAAACTGTATGCTATGAACTACAAGGAAGCCTTTTGGCCACCAGCTGAAAACAAGCCCTTTCAGTTATTCTCACAGTTCAGGGCATGCTGTACTCTTTAATTCAAACCAGACCTTAATACCTAGGAGAAGAAGGATATTTCACAAAACCAAATTACTGGAAACCATGTTGCTGACTACCTCACTTAAGGTCATCTACTGAGCCTGGCTTCTCAATAATGTGGTTCTCATTAGAATGATTATTTAAAGATTTAATTTAAAAGGCTAATACAGCAGTGCTTGAGACATATAAATGTAAGGAAAAAATAGAATAAAATAAGCTTTTGTTTCATTCTATGATTGAGATTTGTCATGCCCTAGGTTCAGATGAGGGGTTTTTCTTTTCCTAAATAAATCCTACCTAAGGAACTTGGACAGAACAACTTACTCCCCTCTGTACAGTTCTTCATTGATTGCTAGTTTTTGGTATCACTATCTTCCAATGACCCAAAGGAATTCCTTGCTATGATTTTAATGAATGAAGGCATTGTCCAACTAGACCAGTTTAAGATCTTTCAATTCTGTCTGCTGGCATAATTAATACATGGCAGGCAGGTGTCTGAGTTCTTTTTTGGTTTTCCTCTTCAGCCATGAAGTGGGTTTTTCCATCACAGCCACCATCCATAGGAGCGACTTGTGTACTTCCAGGGTGCTGCACTGGAAATGCTGGGCTCTCTATTCCCCTGGGTTCATGAGCTCACCCTGTTTCCATGTGTCACTGCACATGTGTTAGATCCTGGTGGAACAATAGTTGGGTTTGAGTGGAAATAGTAGGGAGTGGGACAGCTGCATTTCAAAGCTTTTCATTTCCTTTTCCTCTGAATCTAGCATATGGCTTAAATAGGGTTGCTGAGTATATAGCTCTGTGTAATTTCCCCTTCATTTAGTTTTCTCTCTCACCTCTGTGCAAACACCATCCCTAACCTTCAAAGCCAAATAGTATTCCCACTGTCTATCTCTTGGGATAATGAGTTTCATTTTGATTACAAACAATTAACAAATAGCTTAGGCTCTTGGGAATTATGTTTGTATAACCTAGGACTATTTTTCAATGTGATCATTTGCTGAAAGATACTTTTTTCTTTATCTTTTTGTAGTAGGTGGGTACAGGTTTGGGAAGAGACAGTGTAATATGTGATAGTAGGAGTGAAGATTTGCTTTCTGGTCCTAGCTCTCCCTCTAGCAAAATGGCTATTTCGGGTAAGTCATTTAAACTTGTCTGTAGAACAATAAAGATGAAAGCTGATTGGATGATCTTTGACATTTCTTTCCCATTAATAAAAGAAAAAAGATTCTTGGATTTTATCCATCTAGCTTTAAATTTTTTTCTTTTGTAGATTTCCTAGAATTTGAGTGAAATTCAAATTCACTCAGAATTTGGAGGAGGTACAAAGTGTGAACAGGGGTATTTTTATAGAGTAAGGATTTGCTCCATTTATTTGTTCTTCTGTACGTTTTCAGTGAATCAAAGATTCTTCAAAACTATCTGTAGTTCACAATATATTTAGAATCACTGGAGTATAATTAGATCCATGCAAAAGACTCTCAGATTGACCATTAAATTATCTCTGGGACTATATTAGTTTATTGAAAACCGGGTCTTAGTGTCTTCTTAAAAAGAAACAGAATCACTTGTCTTAGGAAGAAACTTACTGGAATGGATTAATCCAGGAATTTGTGCTCAGGATTCTAACTTCTATTTCCCTCCTCCCCATCTTTATTTTTGCATTTGTTTACTACTTAAGGCGTCATCTCTCTAGGCTACAGATTGCCCAGCTAAAAAACAATGGTATCATTTCAAAGTTATCTAGAATGTAAGGGTTACCAAATTAATTTCTATAACATGTTTTGAGATATTCTGATAAAAAGTGATAAAGACATCTTATGTTAGTCTCACTTTCTTCTTCATGTATTAAAAACAGTCAACATGAGAAATGCTATTTCTGTTCCCCAAGCAGAACTTTGAAAGTGTTGATGGTAATAGCAACACTTTTGAAAAGAAAAATCAATCAGGTATTTACTAAGCATAAGCATTAATATTATTTAAGTTTTAAATCATTAGTATTAAGCCCCCCCCCCTTTTTTTTTCAGGGAGCTATCCAATTTCTTTGCATATCTTGATCACTACAGGTATCCTATATCCACTAAGAAGAGGGTGACTTCACTTTGTGCCAGAGAGTAACTCTAATTCTCCCTAGAGAGTTTAAGTTGTTTCATTTTGTGTAGAGCAGATCAAAAGGATGTTTTTCTTAGTTCTATGAAGGCCACTTTTATCCAAGGACCTTTACTCCCCGGCCTAATTTAGCCATTGACATCCTTTAAAGTAGAATACTATCAGTGATTGATAAATATATTTGCATGACTAGATATAACTAGTAACAATCCAAAGACTTTGTTCTTTGTCTCTGGCCATAGAATTTCAAATCTATGTGTCTTTGCAGATTAATTACTTATATCCTGGGATGAATACTTTAGAACATCAAAAACTTATTTCACTTTGAAATGGCTGGCATGTGAACTAACCAAATTATTGTCATCTCAATCCTTTACTGTTCTAATTTTTCACAGTTTCTAAAAGCTATGTTGGGGCAGTAAGGTGGGCATTTTACCTGCTAATGTGTGTCAGTAAAAGGATGAATTCTGATTTTGGGGGCCACTATAATAAGTCCATTTGGGCTGTTATAACAGAATACCATTGGTTGGGTGGCTTATAAACAACAGAAAATTATCTCTCACAGTTCTGGAGGCTGCAAAGTCAAAGGTCAAAGCTCTAGCAGAGGGCCTGCTACGGGTGTCTTGTCCTTGTGTTTTTACATGGTAGAAGAGGCAAAAGAGAGCTCTCTGAGGTCTCTTTCTTAATGGCCCTAATCCCATTTAGGAGGGCTCCATCCTTATGACTTAATCACCTTCCAAAGCCCCACCTCCTAATACTATCACATTGGGGATTAGGTTTCAACATATGAATTGGGGAGTGAGGGGTGAACAGAAATATTCAGTCTATAGCAGGTCCTAATGCTTGCGTAACTGAAGGACCCTTAAAGAATACAAAGGAGGTATGATGGTGAATAAATGCTTATAAAATAAAACAAAATAAAATGTAAATTTAAAAAACTGACCAATATCACACATTAAATTAAATACCTGAAATTTAACTGCCCTTTCTTAAATATTTTTGCTATGTGCCTTTTGATTACCTCTTCATATATCAATTTAAAAAAAATTTTTTAAGATTTTATTTATTATTTTCAGAAAAAGGGGAGGGAGAGAGGCAGAGAGAGAAAGAAATATCAATGTATGGTTGCCTTTCACCTGCTTCCAGCTTTGGACCTGGCTGGAGACCTGGCTTGCAACCTGGTCATATGCCCTGGCTAGGGAATTGAACCAGTGACTTTCGGATTCACAGGCTGGTGCCATTCCTGAGCCACCAGCCAGGGCTTTTAAAACTTTTTTTATAATGTTATTTTTTAATTATATTTTATTGATTATGTTATTACAGTTGTCCCAGTTTTTTTCCTTTTTCCCTCCGTCACCCAGTAATCCCCAGCCCTTTTTCATGTCTGTGAGTCATGCATGTAAACTCTTTGGCTACTCCATTTCCTATACAGTACTTTACATTCCCAGGGCTATTGTGTAACTACCTATTTGTACTCTTAATCCCTTCACCTCTTCACCCATTCCCCCAAACCTCTGTCTCATCTGGCAACTATCAAAACATTGTCTGTATCCATGATTCTGTCTGTTCTGCTTGCTTGCTTGGTTCATTTTTTAGATTCAATTGCTGATAGATATATATTTATTACTTTTTTATTGTTCATAGTTTTGATATTCTTTTTCTTATATAAGCTTTTTAACATTTCATATAATAATGGTTTGGTGATGATGAACTCCTTTAGCTATCTCTTGCCTGGAAAGCTCTTAATCTGCCCTTAGTTGAGGTCCTCACTAAGTTCTTGAGCCTCCTTATAACCAGTGTTTTGAACTCTGCATCTGATAGATTGCTTATCTCCATTTGTTTAGTTCTTTTTCTGGAGTTTTGTTCTATTCTTTCATTTGGGCCATGTTTTTTGTCTTCTCATTTTGGCAGCTTCCCTGTGTTTATTTCTATGTACTAGGTAAAGCTTTTCCTTATATTGGTAGGGTGGCCTAATATAATGGGTGTTCTGTAGGGTCCAGTCACATAGCCTCTCATATCACTCTGGCTGGGTACTTGAGTTGAGTTGAGTTGAGTTGAGTGTGAGCTGAGTACACCCTCCTCTTGGTTGCTGTTAGCAGGTCAATGGGAGGTATTTACCCAGGCCAGTCAGCAGCAAGGGCTGGCTGTGACCACTGACCACCAACCTCTGCCCTCCATGGAGGATCAGCTGTGGAGCTGTGGAGAGTGCTGAACCCTCCTCTGGAGTGTGTCACTTGTAGAGGTTGTTGAGTGGTGGTGCTCCGATGTGGTCTGTGACTGTACACTGGTACACAGGCTCTAGGGGTTCCCAGATGGTATAGGCCAAGGTCAGCCACCACCTGTGTTATATCTGCAGCCACTTGGCATAAGCTATAAAGCAATTTACAAATGGCTGGGCTTGAAGGTGCTTAAGTGAGGCCAGGCTGTGAATCAAGGCCAGCCATTGCTACTGCTGGGCTTGGGGCCACTTAGCAAGAGGTGTGGGTCCTGGGGACTCACTGAGTCTGGCTTTTGCTAGTTTAAAAGGTTTTAGAAAGACCTGAAGCGGGAGCCAAGATAAGACATTCCTATGGAAAAGCTACTGTTAACAGCTTGGGTGGGCCCATAAGTTGGGTAGTGGGGAGCCTCAGGGGTTTTCCAGGATGGGGAGAACAATGTGAGCCAGGTTGATGAAGTCTCATGTATTGGCACTTGCTTGCTGGCTCTGTGGCTCTGTTGTGGAATGGCTCAGACAATAAATAATAGTCTCTACCCGCAATTATTTTTGGGAGAAGGCTATTTCCCAGCTCTTGCCTTGATGCCAGGCACTTCAGTTGCTCTCTGTGTGCCACTGATGCATTTCAAGCTGCTACTCTAATGCTGGAAGTCAAAGAGAGTGAATCTGAGTAAGTCTGTGGATAGGCCCTTTAAGAGGAACTGCATGGGACTCCAGCAATTTCTTCTACTGTCTCAATCCCTGCTGGTTTTTATAGCCTGAATTTATGGGACTTATCTTCCTACCGCTGGAACCCTGGGCTCAGGTGCCTGGTATGGGGCTGGGACTCCTTGCTCCCAAGATATGCCTCCGAATTGTTATCTACAACATGTGAGTGTGGGACCAGCCTGTTTCATGTCTCTACACCTCCCTGTCTCTGTATCTCCTCCTATAACCGAGCAAACTGGGGCTCATTCATGGGGCACCTTGGTTTCTGACCCAACGGTTAGTGTTGAGAAAATAGGTCTTTATTTACAATATTCCATCTTGCGGGGCTGGGGTACTTCAGCTCACAGACCTGTCCTTCCACAAGACCCAGCACTTCCCTTACTCCCCAAAATCAAGCCCAAAAGTTCCCATTCCTGATCTGTCAGCTCTCTTCAGGATCTAGGGTGTATTGTCTTCAGCCTCCGTATAATGGTCCAGGAAAGCATGTGTTATGCTACACTGGATCATGGTGAAGTCCAGGAAAGCCACAAGTCCTAAGAGAGTATTCTCTCCGTATGTCCCATATGTCCCAAGCTCCAAGAGTCCAGATAGAGTCTTGGTCTACAAGGCAGAGTCCTTGGTGGCTTTAGAGTTAGCTAGGGCTGGCATTATCAAAGCAGTAGCATGCCTGTTTTCTTACTAGCCCAGGACACGTGGCCAAGTCCCGACTACAAACTGCATAGCTGCTTGCTCCTTCCCACATGTCTACTGCATTTTCCCTCCTTACATGTCTGCTACAGCATGCTCCTACATCATGGCACCCTCCTCATGCTCCTTCAACATGCTCCTCTTCTCAAGGCTGAACATTCTTCCTTTTAAACTCTGAAAGTCGAGTACAACTTTTGCCCTGGTGTAGTAAGTAGCACGGCTATTATCTATCTTGCTATAGGTATGCAAAGTATCTTCAAAGCTGTGTAATCAGTCCTGGCTGGTGTGGCTCAGTGGATTTGGCACCAACCTGCGAACCCAAAGGTCACTGGTTCGATTCTCCAGCCAGGGCACATTCCAGCCAGGTCTCCAGCCAGGTCTCCAGCCAGGTCCGTGGCTGGAGGCAGGTGAAAGGCAACCATACATTGATGTTTCTCTCCCTCTCTGCCCGACTCCTTTCCCCTCTCTCTGGAAATAATAAATAAAATCTTGAAAAAAAAGTGCTGTATAATCTCCTTTCTTCATTCCTCAAACCTTGGGTTGTAGGCACTTTGGGGATCCACCCCGCACTTTGTTTTACTTCTAATAGCCTGGATGAATTTGGTTTCTTTTTAAATTAATTGTTGAACTTCCATTCAACTCAATTTCTGATGGTTCTGAGTGAATGTTGTTCTATAGTTTAGTTGTAATTTTGATGTGGTTGTGCAAGATGAGTCATTTTTACCCACACCTCCATCTTGACTGGAAGTCTCTATATCACTTTTTGTAGAGAAAATAGAATAAATTAATATTTTTCACTAGCATGGTTTATGTTTTTATTTAGTATTGATAGTTTTAAAAGTTTGTTTTATTTCTATAACCCATGATTGGTGATAAAAATTATATGTTGTTGTCAAATTTTGGAAACCTCTAAAAGTTTAATTCACATATGTACTTTCTGTAGTGGTCTTTCAAATACTGAAATTGTAATAAATTTTATTTTATGCAATTGCCATCAAAAGAAAAAAATATGGTTGGTTTATATGCTGCATTATTGAGTATATTCTTGGCAAAAGGAGAGCTTATACTTTGAGTAGACATTTATGGGAGCTACATGTTTTATACAATTTTATAAGTCTGATGATTGGGAGAGTTTTCCAAAGGTTAGTTCTGATTCCCTATGTATCCTTCTTCACTCACATATATCTCTTGCTGGGCATCATAGGACATGTTTGTGTCATAGTTCGACCTCTAGTTGTTGCACATTTGTGTAGTGGTGTCAGGTGAGCCAACAGAGTAGGCATTTAGGAAGATTCCTGAAACCCATTCCTTGCACTAGGATGACTAATTTATGCATGGAAATTATTATGAATTACATGAATGTTTCATTCAAGCCACATTAAATACATACTCTGTTCACTTTCTTCTTAACCAAATCTTAAATATGCCCACAAGAAGGCTACCAACATGAACAGATATAGGCTGGAAAGAGACAGTGATCCTAACTGACTGCTTTTACATGATATCACTTTTCTAGATTTTACAGATGCTACCCTTGATCTTAGCCAAAAGGCCCAGAAGTGAGTCCCATGTTTTACAGAAATAGGATATTCTCTGAGTATATTGCTGGCACCCCTCCCAGGGCCTTGGAAGGTGCCTGTGAAAGTGAGATTCTGAACCTTAAATGCCATTAACTTCACAGAAAACCTGACTCTGACCAAGTGCCTGAGCTTTTTGCCTTTGGAAATGCTGTTCTTTCTGTCTCTGATCCAGGTGTCAACACCCCCTTGAGACACCAGAACATGGTGCTGATGGCAGTACCTGCTGTCATGGTAACAGAAGTGGACCTCTCTCTTTCTCCTTCCCCATTTGTTTCTGGTATTCCCAGAACACAGCGTTAGATTTGGCACACAATATGTGGAGAAGCAAGAAGATGAGCCCATTTTAGAGTTTAAATCTCACTTTTTCTTTTTCCATTTGAATTTTGGAAAATTTGTCTGGTTATAAATTGGAGTTAATAATATGTACCCTGAAATGTTTCTGTGAAAGTCTGAGATAATACATGTAAATTAGTTCTTTATTTTTGTGAGTCTTGGTTTACTCATTAATGAAGTGAAATTAGTAACCCATGTCATTTAAAAAATATTTTATTTATCTTTAGAAAGAGGAAGGGGGGAGAAAGAGGAGGAGTGAAACATTGATGTGAGAGAGAAACATCAATTGGTTGCCTCTCATATGCACCCCAACAAGTGATGGAACCTGTAGCTCAGGCATGTGCCCTGACTAGAAATCGAACTGGCGACCCTTTGCTCTGTGGAAACAATGCCTAATCAATTGAGCCACACCCTTCAAGGAAGTAATACATATCTTGAAAGGTTGTTTTGAGGATTTGAGATAATGCATGTAAATTAACCATCACAGTGCTTGAAATATAGATGGACAATATTAATAAATCATCACTTATGGGAAAGGTTCACCAAATAGTCTGTGTTCCCTTATACTTTCCAATCTACCTTGTATACTAGTTAAGTTGGAGTCATGTGACTAGCTCTGGCCAATGAACTCTGAAGGGGAAGTGACATTTATAGGCCAAGACAGTTAAAAACCAGTGTATTTCCTGCACCTCCCTTTGCCTCTGTAGCAGCAACCTTGGTGATGGCAGTAACATGCAAGGAGTCCAGGGCAATGAGTCACTTTCAAAGGAGAGCTCAGGAAGGCTCCTAGACTGCATGGGATTTTGTGTAAACATGAAAGACAAGTTGATTGTGTTAAGGCACTATGATTTTTTGTTTGTTTGTTTCACTACTGTTTAACTAGAATTATATGATCATATTTGTTATTTTCATTATCATTACTAGCGAATTGAACAGAACTACTTATAAACATTGTCCTTTTTAGTGGGAGCTTAGAGCTAAAGTATTGGGTTCTGTCCTCAGTAATGGGATATAAAACTCCTAGTTCTTTGGTAAGCATAGACTCCAGGAAGGTCAAACTAAAAGAAAATACAATGGAGAAAAAACTGCATTAAATTTTCCATTTGGCTCACCAGCTAATCCTCTTGTTTAGGCTACCTTATACCCTTGAAACCCTAATTCTAAGAGTCAATGCATATTTTCATGACATTAAAAAATTATGTCTGCCCTTCCCCTCTCTCTGAAAAATAAATTCTGGAAAAAAAAATTATGTCCTTTTCTGTCAAAGTTTTAGAAATTATATTTCCTTTCTTCTAGGTTACCTTCAGAGTTTAGCCATCACCAGGCACCAGCATAGAGTGAATATCTCTATTTTATTTTTGTAGGAACCATCACTTAAACTACACAGAAAACCTTTAAGCACTTTGTTTGTTTCTTAATGGTGTGCTCTAAAAATGGTTCCTAATACCCAACTTTCTTTAGGAAGACTGGTAGAAATGCTAGCTGGATGGGATGTTTCCTAGATCTTGTTCAGTTGTTTCCAGGGACATCCAGAATTAGACTAATTTAAGGAGCCAGTGCAATTTCCTGCAGTAGTTCAAGATGTGCCACCCCAAAACATCAGCTTTGTCATATTGATTCTTTTGAGCTGAAGGCACTAGAAATACAGCAGATGCAGGAAGGGTGCTCCTACCAACCTTGTTCTATCTAAAAACAGGCCATAAAATTTCCCATGAGAAAGATGCCCTCCCTGTACCATGAAGAGAAGAATGTCCTTATCAGTAGAAATTGGGAATTGATGCTGAAATGGATCTGTTCAAACAAATAACTAAAATAACCTTATCTTCCAGGTTTTGCCCCTCTATAAATTTCCTAGTCAGTTCCCGCAATTTACTACCTCTATCCTAACCCTTTTGTCTTATGTCTTACAATTTATTGTTTGTCTAAAAGGTATTAAATCTTTCTGCTCCAGTTACTTCTTTAGGTCTTCATTCTCTTGTGAAAAGGCTCCCATGCACATGCAAAATTCTAATAAAACTTGCATGCTTTTCCCCTGTTAATTTGTCTTAGGTCAGTTTAATTCTTAAACCCTGCCAGAAACCCCTGCTTAAGTACAGGAGAATTTTTCCTCCCCTATGTACCAAAGAAATGATACCAATGTTGGGATATGGAAATTGTTATGAAAATCTAGAGAAGTGATAAGACCACAGGTCCAAAAGTTGGAAAAGAAGATAGGACACAAAATGATTCTTTCTGAATGCTGCCTATACATCTGGAATGGGCAGACAAGCAGCAAGGGTGTAGGGCAGGTTCATTGACTTAAAACTGTGAAATTATGAGAAAAGTGAGAATGCATTGCACACAAAAGAAAAATGCTAACATTCATTGGAGATGTTATAAAATAAATACATGCACATGATTTTTTTAAAAGTAACATTTGACAGTATATTAGGGTTAAGGGTGTTTCATAGTCCTAGTCTAAATATGGACAGAGGGCTCTACTATAAGTTTATTATAGGGTTCTTGTTATTTTATGACCGAAAAAAGAGCAAAGTATTAAAAAGCCCACACATCTGATAAGACCCTTTAAATCTGCAACTGAACCACTGTGTTGTACATATGCAGGCAATATGTTCCTTAGCAATATTGTGGGTTCGGTTCCAGACAACTGTAACCAAAACAGTGAGCATCACACTAAAGCCAGTCATAATCTGCTGGTGGAGGCTCTTGCCTTTAATTTGTAAAACACGCAACGTCCATGAAGCCCAATAAAGCGTAGTGCAAAAGAAGGAGGTATGCCTGTGCTTGGATAGTTATAACAGGTGAGCCTAATTTGAAAAGTCGTCTTGACAATGGTAAAATATGAAAACACATTCTGAAGTTTGAAGTAATCTACAGAATGAATTGCAGCTGTATTCTCGAGGAGACATGCAGAGGAAAAGGAGAGGGAGCAGGTATTCGGAAAGCAGGAAAGGCGTCCTTGTGCTGTCTCATCAGCCGATCTTTGTACACATTTCTCTACAGCTTTGGGTGACCAACTCTAGCAACAGACAAGTAGTTCCCCTGAGTCAAATAAGAAAGCCTCCTGGGAAAGGAGAAGAAAACCCTCTCCCCTTGGGCTTCAGTGTTTTTCCCACTTCCCAGAGCAGCTGCCTCCAGGAAGAAGCCTGCCTGTGGTCCTCCCTTGGGTTGTCTCCTTAACCACCTGCAGGCCTTGCTAATTACCTCTGTTCCAGTTCTTTCCAAAGGCCCTGGTTCTCCATCTTTGGCATTAGAATCACCTGGAGGCGCCCGTTCCCTGAGCTTCTGGTTCATTAGCTCCGGGGTGAAGCCCAGGAACTGACCTTTTGAACTGGAGATGCTGTTGCTGCTGGTCTGGCATCAACCCTTGAAGAAACACTGCTTTCACAAATTCAGTGAAGGTAATTTTTTTTATAGTAAATTTTTTATTAACCAAAAGTAAGTGATTTTCTGTGATCCTGAAGTATGCTTACCAATCACTTTTAAATGTTTCTAAAGACCTTCCCTGAATCACCAAAGCACTGAATCTCAAGTGTGGGACAAAGCTAATAGGGCCAGATTCTCTAATTTCCTCTGTTTTGACCCTTTCTTCATTGGGCCCTAAATATACTTTTACCCTTTGTGCTTTAACCCAGTATCCTTGGACTTCAGGGTAAAGACTGTCTTCCTCTTCTGTCAGCTGTTTCCGTTAGTCCCAACTTTGTTTTTCCTCTTCACCGGTAAGGAAGATTGTTTATAGAATACATTGACTTCAATAAAAGTACTGTAAATAGACAAGATACTACTTAATCTTCCTAATTACGGTCACCTCCCATCTCAAAATAGCACTACTCAGTGCTAGTTGGTTTTCTGTTCCATTTTTTTTCCTCTGTAGAAAACATGATATACTTCCTCAGATGAGAACTTAATTTCATCTCTTTTCTAGTTCTGATCACCCCCCTCTTTTCCTAGGTTCATTTTAGCATCAGTCACTTTCTGTCGTAGGGTTTCCCTGTTTTTGTTTGCTTTCTTGTTTTTATTATATATATTGTGGTAAAGTACACATAATACAGTTTACCTTATTAAACCAATTTAAAATGTACAGTCAAGTGGCATTAAGTCTCTAAATTTGCCAATTCTAGGTACTTTATATAAGTGGAATCCTATCATTTATTTGGGGGGGGTCTGGCTTATTTCACTTACAATAACATTTTCAAGGTTCATCTCTGCTTGTTTTTATAATTTGGTTTTTCTTCTTAGATCTTTGCAATATAGCTTGCATTTTCTGTAGTGGCCTTTCCAAAAGGAAGCTTTTCTTATTAACATTTTACTATTTATATGACGACCTCCTCTCTCCCTGCCATTTTTTGAAAACTAAGTATAACTATTACAAAGATGAGAAATCTGGAATCATTTCTTTTGTTCGACTTTTGCTAGCAGGTGAATAGTTTTGCGTGCTGATTATTCATTCTGTGACTCGTGTGTGGGCGTCACTGAGATCTCCCCTATTGTCTTGTTCCATAACCAGCCACAGCAAGTAGAGTGTTCCAGGGACATTTTTGGTGATTCTTAGGATTTTGCCAAGAGTTCTCTTTGTAGGTCCTTCTAGAAGTAATCTTCAAAGCCCACAGCCTCAAAAATAGGACATAATAAAAGAGCCTATTAGAAGTTGGATTGGAATTTATCTTCTAGGCAACTGCCTCCTCGGCATTCTGTCATTAACATGGCTATTGTTTTTTTCTCAAATAATGACTGAAGAAAGTAAATGCTAAGGGGGTGAAACAGTTTAAAAGACAGGAGAGCCTTTTAATCATCATTACTGGTGCATATTTAGTTTCATAGGCCAGTGCCTTACATCTGATGGGGCAGCAGCACAGGACTCTCTGCCAAAGGGGAAGAAAAAAAAAAGCCATCTGATAGATTCGGTTGGAACAGGGTGATAGCATGGTCTTTGATTACATACGAGTTCAGGCTGTGTGGAGAATTTAAAGGTGCCTCCATGAGAATTGTGCAGCTCAAGTACTAGATCAAAAGAAATCAAATTTTTACCGGTAACAATGGATTCCTTTTGAAAGTTACACTAACTTATAAAACTGCTTGAGAAATAGGCTTGCTCTCAACTACTCCCCCAACTATCAGTTAGATGCTATCAATCAAGCATGTATTTTTGTTCCTAATAATCTCATTAACATAAATACAGCTGTGCACACAGGATTTGAAAAATTTAGGGAACTACTGGTTTTTACTTTTTAATTGCTTATGGGTACTAATTAGTAAATGATGCTTTAACAAATAATTATTCTTTCTTTGCTTTGGTATATGACAAACAACATGCATTCAGAAAGAACAGAGACTATGTTGTTTTTACTAGATTTGCAATTTCATAGGACAAGGTTGGCTTCATTTTCAAGTTAAAAATTACTTAAGCAAACTGGGAAAAAGAAATAACATTGTATATACCTTTTGCAGGCAAATAAAGTAGAAAGTACTTTTATAGAAATACCAGTCTTAAATATTCATTTCGCCTCAACCCTTGATATTAGCTCTCCCCACCCATCATCATGCATTTAGAAAATTATGTTTAAAACATAGCTTACACTACAGAATCAAGGAATGAAGAGATGATTGTAAGACTGAAATTTTAACCCATCTGCCTACCTTAAAACTCTGTTTCCAATCAAGAACATGAAGTCTTCAATCCACATTGCAGCTATATTTTCCATTATGGGACTTTTTAATATGGCTATACCTCACAGATATTGCAGGTTTGGTTCCACATCACTGCAATATAGCAAATATCACAATAAAGTGAGTCACACATATCTTAGGGTTTCCCAGGGTACATAAAAGTTACATTTAAACTATATTGTAATCTATTAAGTGTGCATAGCATTTTGTTTAAGAAATACATATAGCTTAATTTAAAAATTCTCTATTTCTAAAGAATGCTACCCACCATCCAAATCTGGTGGAAAAATGGTGCCAATACACTTGCTCTATACAGGGTTACCATAAACCTTCAATTTTTAAAAAAACAATAATTGAAAAGTGCACTAAAGTTAAGCACAACAAAATGAGGTATGCCTGTAGGTATTTAAAAAAAGTTTTCCCTCTTTCTAGTTCTTTATTAAGTCTCTAATACCTTGAGTACTAAAATAATTTGATTCAATTTAGTCAAAGAAATATTTGGAAGAAAACTTGTTAAGCACTGCTACCTACCTGAAGATTAGTAAGCAAAGTTCCTTCCTATAAAACTTTCATAATTTGGCAAGAGTAAGGTGGAAAAGAAGATAAATATACATATATGGTTCAGGCAACTCAAAGCAGATAAATGCTAAGAGATTGTACAAAGTGCTCTGAGGGTTTGGCTGGTGTAGGAGATCAAGTAGCCTGGGAGGGAGAAGGTAAAAACACTTTGGTGGCAGCATTTGGGATGGGCCTTGAGTTTCAAAGTTTACTGGGCACCAGGATTACCTGGAGAGTTGCTCGCAGATGGCTAGGCCCCACACTCAACATTTTCACTTTAATGGGTCTGAGTTGGGCCTGAAAATATGTTTCTAACTAGTTCCCAGGTGATCTGCATACTGCTTTTTCAGAGACAACACGTGGAGAAATATTGCTTTAGAGAGATGGAAAAAAAGT
This sequence comes from Noctilio leporinus, assembly GCA_004026585.1. Classification (NCBI taxonomy): domain Eukaryota; kingdom Metazoa; phylum Chordata; class Mammalia; order Chiroptera; family Noctilionidae; genus Noctilio; species Noctilio leporinus. The sequence continues at coordinate 350,150 of PVIW01000785.1, forward strand.
GATGAGTATTTAACCCAGAGAAAGCAAATGAGTAAATTTGATAGGCAAGCAACTGAAAAACACTTTAAATAATAATAATAATACCATCTAATTTTGGAGTTATTTTAATGTTGCCAATGAGGAGATTTAAGTGTCAGAAAGGTTAAAAAACTTGCTTAAAGTCACAGAGCTAATAAGCCCAGAATCAGGAGTTGAACCCATGGAGGCAACAATCCAGACAATTATATCGAACTGCTATAATTAATAGTGAAGCACAGTACATCTTGATGAACACAGGCATTTGGTTGGCTGGTAATGGGAGTTAAGGCTTATCCTGGAGGTTTCAGTTATATTTCAGAGGACTTAACCACCAGAGTAAGGAATTTTGTACTTAGGTTGTTAATCAATATGTATTGACAATTTTGATCAGGATTAATTGAATAACAATGTTTTAGGTTGACCAAAAAGTCCATTCTTTTTTTTCTGTACGATGACTGTACGATGTCATCTAGTACGATGACAACTAGCAGGGCTTAGTTGTATTTACCTTTATTCAAAATAATTTTGTTAGATTGTATTATGACAGCTATTATAGCAGTGTGCATTTCTTAAAAACATAAAAATTGGTGACTTTGTGCAGCCATTTTAATATTGAAGGTGGAAGAAAATGCAACAGTTTCAGTGTATTATGCTTTACTGTTTCAGGAAAGGTGAAAATGCAACTGAAACACACAAAAGATGTGTGCAGTGTATGGAGAAGGTTCTGTGACTGATGGAATGTGTCAAAAGTGGTTTGTGAAATTTCTTGGTACTATTGCCATTTTGGCCAAACAATTCTTTGCTGTGAGCTGTCTTAGGCATTGGAAGATGTTTAGCAGCACCCCTGGCCTCTACCCACTAGAAGCCACTGGTAGGAGACAGCTGACATACTCAGAATATCCAAATCAAGAGTTATTGATAAAAATAAAAATAAATGTGTCTTGTCTTTTACGGAAAAAAAATGTAATAAACTTTTTGGCCAACCGAAGATATAATATAGAAAGGCAAAAAGAGGCAAGTCTTGCAGCCCAAATAAAAGGAATGGAATTAAACTAGAGCAACTGTAGTTGAAATGGGGCAAAGTGGATGGAGGTAAGAGCAATTTTGTAGGTACCCTATACTTGTGGTTCCCCATCTTTCTACTAACTATGATTCTGTGATTCGTAAGATTGGTTTAGGAAGCAAACTGGATTTAACTAAACAAAGAGGAATGTGTTCCATATGAGATCATTATTTTCCCCACATCCACATCCAGATTGTAACTCACAGTTCATAATCATCAAAGGCTCTGTCCTGGTCATGATAAGCACCAAACTTGAGCAAGTGAGCAGATATTTAAAATATTTCACTGCTTTCAGTTGCAGGTCTTTGTCACTGTGCCCATATGCAAGGTCAAGACACCTGATGAACATTTTAAATTTAAGTCTGAGCTACATTCATGTTTTGGGAATTCTTATGCCATCAAAAGCCAGTGGAATATTTTCATGATCCTGAGATAAGCTTCCATACTGATGTAAAATAATGCCAGCCAAAACAAAGAAATCCATGTGGTTTAATCGGTAAATATGTAATTTCCATTAGTAATTTGAAAAAAAAAATGAGTCTTTACATTTCTGAAATTACAAGATTGAGCTACCTGCTAATGTACAGGGGTGCCTGTGAACAAGAGCCAAGGAAGACTCTGTAGGTTCAGGTTTGGGTGCTTTGGAGGAGTGGGGGTGTATTGACCAAGAAAGGAAGTTCAGAAAGAGACCTCACTGTGAAGAGTTGGTGCTGAAGATGAGATGGATTTGGACCGGCATGTTGGGGTATCTCTTTAACTTAGGAACTCAAGGCAGGAGTTTGTTACAAATAAGCCCATATGAAAACATGAAGTATGGAAACTTTCAGGAGCCCAGAAAAACCACTTTGACATCTCTCTCCAATGTGTGAAATGTTTTAACCTGATAAACTTGGCTAACAGAGCTAAGTGGCCCGGGCTTTGATAAACTTTTAGAATGCAGTTTTCAGATAAAAAGTTTTTTGATGTTGATTTAAGAGTTCCACTTAAGCTTTCTTTCACTGCTTATACCCCTAAGCCCCATGGAAAACAATGAAAAAGACTGGAGTTTCTTTTAGAACTACCAGTAGTAACCAATATGTCCGTGGTTGTGAAATAGTTAAACACAGAAGGCCCACGGCAGTGAGAGTTGGTGAAATCACTCAATAAGGTGATCCATTTATGCACCATGGGATCTAATTTCTTCCTTATGGTAGTGTCCAGCCTGGAAGTCATTCCCAAAGCCAGGGTGCCTGGGAGAGGAGTCATTCAACAGAAACAAGTGTCTTACAGAGGCCCAAAAAGAGAGAGTATCTTTTGCTAAGTTTCAGTATTTGTTCCATAGCAAATCAGGAAGAGCAATAACTATAGCATTATGTGTATTAGAAATTGAATTTTTAGCAGTTACTATCAAGGATACTGAATATGCACTGTAAATTAGCATGTCAGCCTTGCTAAAGAAAGTAATTGTCCTGACAGATACTGAGGTAAGAAGCAGAGCAGCATAGAAAGGAGGAATTTCAGCAGATAACATGTAACCAAGATGATGCAAAAAGAGGACATGGCTGAGAGCAAGGCCCATCTATTATTCTTCACCCCACTTCACTAAATTAATCACCATTCTTGATGATGAAAAATGACAAAGGATGCTAAAAGGAAGTCATTCCAAACTTTACATTGCTTACAGTGAATGTATTTAGGTATGCATGTATTTGCTTAAATCAGATGCTAAAGAAGCTCCATTTAGTTTATTCCTCAGTGGAGACTAAGTCCCAACATTACATTTCTTTGGTCTCTTTATATGGAGTCCATGAAGAGCAGAACCTTAAGGTGTTGCTGACCAGAACTAGGTGGACCCAGGAAGCAATTGCAGCCAAGCCCTTGCTTGGTACCCAGCACAGAGCCGTGAGGGAGCATCCTCCATACCTAACACAGAGGGAGCACTCAGCTAGAGGCATTGCAGCCCCGGCAGCTGGCAGGGCACAACCTGGGACTAATGGAAGCTTTAGGAATAAACCTTCAGTTCAAGGTTAACCAGAGAAACTATAGCTGGGTGATGCAAGCTGTTATTTCTTGTAATTAAATGGGTCTCTGTATGGTCGCATGACATAGTTGCTAAATGGCTTGCATGAAATAACATGCAGCACTTTGCAGTTGCTGGGCAATTACCTTATATTATCACCATGCAGTGGAAATACAAAGAGAAAATACAGGGAGAAACTTTCAACAGCAATTTGTAGGGAAGATGTTTGGAATGAGAACACATGGCTCTTATGTTAATCACCTAATTGCAAATTGGCTTTCATTCACGTCTGGATACCACTAAGAGAATCTTAGAGCTTCTCTATTTGGATGCTATTTACAATCACAGTGAACATGCCTGTACATTAAATTAAAAAAATTTCACAGGCATTTGATGGCTCCACTTATTCCTTTCTGTTTGGAGGCAGGAAAGACTATGAACCATGAGGCTGCATTCTAAACCCATAGTTCATGGCTAGAATATAATATAAAAATGGAAGTGTTCTGGAAAGCAGTATGTAGATTTTTATTGACAGAGATGCCAAAGTTCTGGAGAAGATATGTATTTGCTGACTTGAAGGTTACTCTCCTACCATAGTCCAACCTGGCATTGTGACCCTCGATCCTTTAGAGAGTCAGGCATAAAGCCACATTTTGCTGGTTACATTTGAAATGTCACTGTCATCTTCTGTTAGTGAAAAAGGATGCTAACCATCCATTGCTCATGGCACGTGTAAGTGTACAAAACTGAGAGAACAGTGCATGGCCCTCCCTGGCCCCTAGGTATGTCCCATGTCAGATATAAACACTGTGGGACATGATATAAACACCTAAATAAGTAGGGTTTAAGTGAGCTCTTTGTGAGCTAGTTTTCACAGCATTCTACCAAAGGAGAGGGATAAACACACAAGTGGGGATAGGCAAGTATCCTCCTTTTTCTTCTCTTCTATTGAAAATGTGTTCATTATAGAAAGTCATGTAGCAGCAGAATGTAAAGAAGAAAACAAAAATTACCCTTTCCTCTACCCTGAAATAATTGCTATAAATGCTTTGCTATTCTTTATCTCTTCTATTTCAAGATTTATTATTTATATTTTTGACATTTCTGAATATATTAACTATTATTTAAATTGAGTGTATATGTTATCAGAGGAAATGTTCCGAGCCTATAAAGACTAATTTTATTTTTTTAATAGATTTTATGTATTATTTTTAGAGAGAGGGGAAGGGAGAGAGGGAGAGAGACATGTATGACTGCCCTTTTATCTGCCTCCAGCCATGGGCCTGGCTGGAGACCTGGCTTGCACCCTGGTTATGTGCCCTGGCTGGGAATCGAATCAGCAACCTTTGGGTTCACAGGCCAGTGCCTTATCCACTGTGCCACCAGCCAGGGCTGAAAACTAGTTTTTTAAAAGACAAATTTTAACCCTATGTTCATAGCAGCACTATATACGATAGCCAAGTGCTGGAAACAGCTTAAGTGCCCATCAGTGGATATGTGGATCAAAAAGAAGGAAAGAACTACCTTTTGTGACAACATGGAACTGGAGAGTATTATGCTTAGTGAAATAAGACAGGCAGGGAAAGACAAATACTGTATGATCTCACCTAATACAGGAGCCTAATGAACAAAACAAAATAGAACCAAAGGCATGGAAACAAGCAACAGACTAACATAACCAGAGGGGAGAAGGGAAGGGGAGAAAGAAGGGGAAAGGCCTAGTCAAGGAACTAGTATTTATGATTTATGGACATGGACAACAGAGTAGGGACTGACTGTGGGAGAGGGTGGAGGTGGGCGGGACAGGGTAGAGCAATGGAAAAAATGGGACAACTGTAATAGAACAATGAAAAAAAAAAGAAAAAGAAAGAAAAGGACAAAATTTAGCCCAATATAGCATATAGGTAACAGATGGTCCTTTGTGTATTCCATTTGTTACATAAGAGTACAAATATACATCTTTCTAATTATTTTTCAGCAAGTTGAAATACGGTTATCTTCATTTTGAACCTATTCCCCAATTTTGTGTTTTTCTAGCACTGGAGCTGTATATATATACATATATATGTGTGTGTGTGTGTGTGTATACACGTATATATATGGATGTATACATATACATATGTGTATATTTATATACACACACATACACACAGAGATATACACACATATATATGTATATGTGTATATTCTATTTATATATTTTTAGAGATACATTGATTGGTTGCCTCTTCCACGGCCCCAACTCAGGTTCCATGGCCTGCAACCCAGGCATGTGCCCTGACAGGGAATTGGAACAGCCATACTTCAGTTCTCAGGCTGACACTCAATCCACTGAGCCACACCAGCTAGGGCTGGGTTATATATTTTAACTAGTTATCTTAATGAATTTATCTTGAAGTGTATTTAATTCAAAATGTATCTTTTTATAAAAAAATTATAAAATGCAACCTTAGGGAAATAAATACACCACTAAGTAATGAGTAAGTAGGGTGAAAGAAAAAGCTGTGAATGTAGTTTGAGTACATAGTCTTAATTGTTTAGTTGAAATCCTCTCTACACTCTGAACCACAGCAAAGAAACTATTTTTGTTGTTTTAAAATTGCAGCTAAACATGATACCAATAAAAGAGTTTCTTTTCTAGCAACTAAGAAATCCAGTTTCTCTGAAGTTTTTCTTTCTTCCTTATAATGGGTTTGACCTTGTAATTGTGTATTTCAAAGGCTTTCTAAAAAAAATTAACCTACTGTGTAATGTAATGTTTGGTTTTGATTGAAAATTCTTTACCTGAAATGAAAATGCTGAAGGCAGGTTGATAAATTCTAGTGGTATGAATGAAAATATTCCATTTTTGATCTGTGTAATTTTTTCAAGTTAGGCTCTCTGGTGACTTTCACAAATAACTGTTCTAGAAATACACAGGTTAATCTGGTTTCCAGACTGTTTTCTTAGGGTACCCTTAAGCCAGGGGTCATAGGTTAAACCAAAATTCACCCAGCATTCAGGCACATGAGAATGAGTCTGAACAACTTGCAAAGAGGAAGTAGGAAATATGCTGTTCATGACTTTCTTGAGTAAAATTTTATTCCCAGAAAGAAAAATCAATGCTAGAAAAAAGGGGTGATGTAGTGGCTACCCACTCCAACCAATTCCTAATACCCTGACTAATCTTTGATTCCTATGGACCAGTTCCAATAGATTTGCCCAAAAGGGGCCTTGCATCGCCAGGTTGCAGCCTTGGCTTCTATTCTGAGTTCTCCATGTGGGACCCTGTGTTTTTAGTGGGTGTTGCTGTGGCTGCTGCTTTGGTGTCTGTTGGGCAAATATCATCCTCTGTCTAGGACAAGGAGAAGCAGGGCACCAACCAGGGGCCATCACAAAGACTGGTTTGTAGAATGCAGAGGAAGCAGTTTTTAAGACTTTCATGCTTGTTAGGAAGAACTGGGGCTGACTCAGGCAAAGTCAGAAAATACTGTTTTGTGATTATTGTTTTGACAATATATTTTCTGGCTGTAGTGACTTAGGAAAGATGAGTTTTCCTCCAATTTAGAATTTGTGCTGGAATAAAAATGAGCCAAGGTGGACCCTGGCTGGCATAACTGTTGGTTGGAGCATCATCCTATAAACTGAAAGGTTGTGGGTTTGGTACCCCTGAGGGCTCATGCATAGGTTATAGGTATGCCCTGACAGGGATGCATATGAGAGGCAACCAACTGGTGTTTCTCTCCTTCTCTTGTTCCCTCCCTTCCCCTTTCCTAAAATCCATGAGCATGTCCTCAGGTGAGGATAAAAAAAAATGAGCCAAGTTAGGAGGAAAAGGCATCTGAGGCATGTCACTATGATATGTGCATTCTATATACCAGTTATTGTCCAATTTTCATTTAAGTGAATTGGCTGTATCTTACTGATCTGCATGGTCTAGGTCCAGTTGGATAGGAAATGCCACATTAGAATGTTAATCAGCTAATAAAATATGATTTATTAACTTTTTATGGTGTAAGGAGCATTGTTAAATGCCATGGATCATAAACATTCCAGGGATGGAATAACTGCATTATACAGTTGTCTTGATTATAAGTGCTGTCTTTCAGTCTTCCATTGAAAAGTCTGTCTAGTGCTGGGTTCCCATAAGCAAGAGCTTAGATGGGGATTCAGAGCCCATGTAGCTGGTAGATGAGGTTGAAAGATCAGTGCTCCAGTTGGGGAGATACAGCTTTTCAGCAGACTGTGGTAGATGTGAGCTCCCAAAGCTAGAGGCTCTATTACTTTTGTTCACAGTCACATCCCCAGTGGCTAGAACAGTGGCACTTGCTCAGTGAATGAATTGGTGAACAGGTAATGGGGGCATCTCATGCAGCTCAGGCAAAAGTAAACTGCATGAGCACAGTTCATCTTCAACTGAAATTAGGTGTCCAACTAGAAAAGGACCACATAGTCTTTCCCAGGAGGCAAGAAGATGGCTTAGGTCCAGGGGTAGCTGGACAGAAATATTTAGATCCGGACCACTGAGAAAAATTTTTAACCCGTTTGGACTCATCATCAGCTGTTGGTGTTCCCAGTTGTCTCTCTCATGACTGTAGTCAAGAGACTTTTGTAGAATATCTACTATGAGAAGGAACATGGGCTCTGTAATTTTAGGGGATATCTGTTGCTGAGTAACAAAGTTGTCCTAAAATATAACTTATTTTGGAATTAAAGTGGACCTTTACTGGGTGGATCTGCCTTGGGGTCTTTCACTGGGGTGTTGCCAAGCTGTTGGCTGGGGCTCCACTGGGGCTAGTGAGTCTGCTTCCCAGCTCGCCTATGTGGGTGTTGTTGGACCTCAGTTCCCCCCTGGCTGTGGGTAGGCTGGCAGGTTGTGGTCATACGGACCTGTCTATAAGGCTGCTCAAGCAAGGCATGCAGCTTTTTCCCCAGAGCAAGTGGGGTGTGTGTGTGTGTATGAGAGAGAGAGAGAGAGAGAAGCAAAAGGAAGCCATAGTCTTTAATAACCTAATCTCAGAAACGACATCCCTTTCCTTCTGCTATACTCTATTCATTCACACAAACCAATTTGGGAACAACGTGGGAGACAACTATCCCAGTGTGTGGGTAGCAGGAGGCAGGTCCCCGCTCCCTAGGGCCCATCTTCGAGGCTGGCACCAGTAGTAGCTATGGGTGCTGTTCAAAGGAGGGTGTGGCCACACAGGGGTAGGAGTGGCCTAGTCTCAACCCTCGAGTTTGTAATCAATGTTCAGTTGTGCAAATATATGTTACCTACAAGTTTGAAGTTAAATCTAGAGTCCTCTCCCATAGGCTTCTGCTACAGTATGGAGTTTACTGTATGGAATGCTTCTGAAGTCATCTAATTTTGGGTCCATGGTCAGAAATTGACCTCCAGTCTAGCATCTCTGGATTACTCTTATTTATTCAACCTTCAGAAGGGGGCTTTTATTAGTTAATTTTATGGGTGGGAGTAAGGGTGAATCCTCCTGATTTCTCCAAAATCCTTTTCTGGCTTGCACCACCTCTTCTTGGCACAAGGGTTATCTTTCCTGTAGAGACTTCCTTGAGCCTCTAATACAGTCTCTAAACTGTAGTCTCTAAAAACAAACAAACAAAAAATAGTAAGAGCTGTATTTCCATCTAGGGAGTGCTACATTCACAGTCTTACAGCTTGTACAAATAATTCAAAAGTCTTCTGACTCGTGAGGACGTGCCCTGTGCCCTGGTGCAACTGGAGAAACATTGAGCTCAAGTAGGCAGGGCATAGGCAGGGCTTCCTGTGGGCTGAACTCAGTAGACTGTCGCCTGTGTAGGTTTCCATCATCTCAGGGCCTGGCAAGGTTGCTCCTGTGGCTACATTTCCATAGGGGCAAGTTGGGCAAAATAAGAGTCCCAGGAGGCCCTGTTTAAGATCCACTATTAAGCACACCCCCATGGCTAAGTCCAGCATTCAGCATGGGCAGATACCCCACTGCATCCCACCCCCATCCCAGCATAATGAGAACAGGCTGGACCAACTGCAACCTGTCTCTCACCACAGCTAACATGGCTACACCACAAGGAGCTAAGGCTGTCCCTCTGCACACAGAGAAGCAGTGGGAGCAAGGGAGGCTCTAATTGCTTCTCTGGAACCAGCAGGGGGATTGGTATGTTCAATGACCTAATAGTTTTTTTCCACAGCTATTGTTCTGATCACAGGAGAGCTATCAGTAGTCCTTATAATCTGAATTTTCCAAACCCTGCCAGTTGTCATGATTTGAGTTTCAATTAATCTTTAAACCATTTTGTTCCTTAGATCTTTGAAGCCATTAGACAATAAAAGTGCAGTTTGCTGAACATTGGCTGTTTTGTAAAACCGCATAGTAGATAATCATTACAGTGGCCTTTTCCATTGCTTAGATAAGCTCTGCTGGTACAGATTAATAAACTTGATCTCTGCATTCCAATAAGGGAGTAGTTTTATTAAACCATTGAGTTTGATTCTAGCAACATAATTCTCCACAGTAAAGTTAATGTTGGAAAATCTGATTCTTGCTTAAAGGGGCAGTGAGGTTACATATCAAAATTCTACTTCCATCTAAATTCCAATTTACTTAATACAGTCTTCAGCAGACCTTATAAGGGCATTGTCTAAATTAGAGATGCTACCTGCAGAAACTATTTCTGCCAAGTCTTTGGGGGCTAAGAAAGCCATGATTTAAAGGACCGTTTTAATGTAGATCTCTAGTGAGACAGGACATAGTGCTTTTATTTAGCAAATGGGGGAAAATGAGTATTTTTGGTGACCATGTTGTTCTTCTGTTCTTTTTTGTCTCCACTAGATATGTCTTAGGATTTTACACATTAGCCTGAGGTAGGACTGCTCGTCAAAAGCCAGCCTGCAAGTCCTGGCTGGTAGCACAGTGGATAGGCACTCGCCTGCAAACCCAAAGGTCATGGGTTCAATTTCCCAGCCACGCACATGACCAGGTTACAAGCCAGGTCTCCAGCCAGGTCCGTAGCTGGAGGCAGGTGAAAGGCAGTCATACATTGATGTCTTTCTCTCCCTTCCCCTCTCTCTAAAAATAATAAATAAAATCTTGAAAAAAAGAAAAGCCAGCCTGCAATTTCTAAGGAAATTACACAATGGTTGTCCCACCATTAATAAGACTTACTTATCCCTTGGTTTAATGTGCTAAGAACTCTAGACAAAGCATGACTGAAATGCATGTGCATTTATGAGTGTGGCGGGCAAGTATTCCCAACAGAGAATATTTTGTTCCATGGACCCCCACTACCACCACCATGACTTCGAAAAAGGTGTCACTTGGATGTTATCACTGCCTTCACAAAGCTCAATTTATTCATCTGCTAACATTTAATAAGCCTTGTTGAATTCTACTTTGTACCAGGCAGCAAAGTGGGTACATTTAACAACAAATGTGTATCATAGCTTTAAGTGCTTGGATTTGGACCATAATCCCATGAATAAATTCCTCTGTCTGACATGCTCACCGTGTAGCCTTGGGCAAGTTATTTGACTTCTCTGTGCTTTGGTTTCCTCAACTATAATATCAAGATAATAATAATATCTATGTCAGTGAGTTGAGGTGAAGATTAAATGAGTTAGCATAGGTAATGCATTATTTAGAACAGTGTCTGTCATATAGTAATGTGTGTGGTATATATTTTAGTTATTGTAATTTAGTTATTGTAAATGTTATTAAAAATAAACAGTCTCAATGGGCTATTTCCATCTAAATCTCTACCCATTCATTCTTTGCATAGCATTTCTCATAGTTACTTTTTGTTTAGTCTAAAGTAAATTTTCCTAAGAGCTTCAAGACTCACCACCCTTTGCAACATGATACTTTACAGGTGAAAATCAGCCCTGAAAAGGCTCTATGAATGTCTCAAAGCCACAACTTAGTTGGTTGTAGTGCCAGGATTAATATCCTGTTTTTAGCTGGAATATCTTAGTTGTGGCTTAAAGGTCAGGATGGTGTAGCTTTGGGGGGCTGGGATGCCACAGAGGCCAGAGGACCCCAGGCTTATTTCCCTTTGTAACCATCACTGCCCTGTCGAAAAAATCAGCTGCCATCCCTTCTCCAATAAAGCCAGAGACTGTAGCTTTGAATCTCCCTTATAAGAGGCTCCTGGCCACTTTCTCAGCCCCAAGGATTCTTACAGGTAGCATCAATCCAAGGTAAAAGAACATGCGAGTGTCTCTGCCTTTTTCCATAGGTCAGCCATTGCACTGAGGACAGAAACCAATCTAAATTAGCTAACACAAAAAAGGGGACCTAGAACTGGAGGAAGATGTAGGAAACAAGGCCAGAGAAGTCTCTAGAAGACTAGAACTAGGTCACCTTCCATCAGAATTCTCTTTGTCTCTTGTTTCTGCTAGAGAAGCCGAGTGTTGGCTGAATTCTCCCAGACAAGCTTTCTTCACGTGACAGAGACAAGGCTGGCACAGTGCCCCTCTCACTATCTTAAAGCTCTCTGTTTATGTGGCACCATGGGCCTGGCTTGCACTCTGAGCCCATCACTATCAAGGGGAGGGGGCAGGTATTTCAAGTGCCCATTTTATGGGCAGTAAATCAAAGGAGAGGATGGAATTACCAATCACCCCTTTCTATAGCAAAGCTTTCTCTGACATTTGTCAGTCTGGGATTTAAGAGCTCCTTCTACAGTAGATGACAAACACAGCAACTTGCTTAGTATTTATCACCACTTATAATTTTTTAAGTGTTCATATTTGTTCACACATGGGGCAGTTATTTACAAGACATTTTACACATGAGAAAACAAAGGATCTAACTTCCTCATAGTCACATATTTAATAAGTAATCGAACATGAATTAGAACTGCATCATTTTGTCTTATCAAAGGTTTTTTCTACGTATGTTGCTAAATCAAGGCAAGTAAGGGTGTCTTGTTTTTCCTACTCATGCATACATATTTGTTGAATGAATGACTGTTTTGCCCATACCACACAGTGAAGCCATAACAAGGTGGGGGGTAGAAAGGAAGATCTGTGCAACAGGAGGCCCGCACTAGCTTCCTTTGACATGCATACACAAGGACTGGCGCTCTTCTTGAGTACAGGTGGAGGGAAATTTTTCCTTATTTTCTTTCCTGATTCAGATCGCCAGATCCTTGTGTTTGACTTTAAATTGATCATGACAGCACATCCTGTTTAGTTGGATTAGTTCACAATTATTCTTTTTTTCTTCTGTTCCATAACACAAGGGTTGCTTTTTTGATAGCTCACCGGATGCTTAACATGTCCTTTATGTGTTTGAGTTTGTTTAGCTCTTGTGAATACATTTCGCAACCGTATTGAACAACTTGATTCATAGAAGTAGGGTGGGGGTTGGTGAGGAAAGGAAATTCTACAAGCTCTTTTGCTTGGCTATTAAAGAAATGATTCATTCTTTATTAAGTATTACTTAAAACAATTCTTAAAGGAATCCAATTCAATAATTAGGCTGATCATGATGTTTTTACTGAGTGTCTCATTTCCAAAATCAGACTTGGTGCAGTAAGAACTGAAGAATACAGTTTTGCAAAAAAACCCTACTTCTGTTTCAAACCTGAAAGACTGCTGATCAGAGCTCAGAGAAGTTAGAACTTAAACCTTATACTACATAATTATCAGTGAAACCAGTTTTTAAAAATGACACCTCACCACTAAATAGCCAACAATAGAAGCATTTAATAATCGGCAGCAACTAACCCTTTTCAAATTTCATTAAGATGAGATGAGATTTAATCTGTAGTTTTTCCTTTGAAGTCACCAAGCTCCATGTAAAGAATTAATTTACTTTTCATGGAAATGAGGGCCCAGTCTATAAGCAGTGGAAAATTCCCATGTGCCATCTTGTAGACCTGTTTACCTAAGGATCAGAGAATCCAATATACATACCGACCAGATCTGTGACTGCTTACTTACATCAGTGAGTCAGTGTGCCACCTCACTTATTACATAACTATAAATATAAACCTTGGCTATATAAATACTGGCTTTGTACCTTAAAGGGAAAAAAAATCAGCTCTACTTCAGGGTCTCATTCTAAGGTTCTTAATCAATTTTTTTTTCCAGTATAAACACATTCATATCTCTTTGCTATTCTTTTGTTTATGAGAGTTTTTCCCTAAAATCATGTTGTACTGTCAGTGGTTTTCTCAAAGCATGTGCCATGATTGGGGTGTCTTTTAGGTTCTTTCCATCTTCCTTGTCCTCCTATATGAGTTTACCCTGCGTTCTTTTTTGTTTTGTAACTAGTGTTCCTTAAGTGTACCTTTTTCATAAATTCTCTAGTGTTGTTATTTTTTATCCATTCTTCTTTCTGAGTCTCATGGTGTCTCTAAAGAGATCTTTGGAATGGCAAGTGGTGATAAAGAGAAACACTTACTCCCAATAGCATTATTAGGTTTGGATTTTGGTTTTCAGTCTTAGTTTTTCTTGCAGTAATTTGGATAACACCTCTATGTGTAGAACAACTCAGTTTCAGATGGTCCTCAAAATAGTTGTAAGATCTATAAACCATGTCATTGTTCCAAACTTCTAAGAATCAAGATTTTTTCATCAACTTACAGGTTTTGTTTGTTTTTTATTTGTTTGTTTGGGGTTTTTTTGTTTGTTTGTTTTTTGTTTTGGACAAGAAGACTTCCCTTTTGTCTCTGTTATCAAGCCCAGAGCTAATTTAGAGTGAGTAGTTCAGAAGTGGAAGATACTGGCCATTGCCTGACTTAAGTAGATTATGTGCCTATTGACTGCAAGCCATCCTGGGTACCGAACAACTCCAGGTTTGGACATTCTATGTACAAGACATTCTTCTCAAAATACATGGGCAGGCAACAGTATATTTACAGTTGTGAGTGTGTGAAACACCATGCTTATACTTGTATTATTTATTAACCGTATGAACAACTGTAAAGTTACTTTTGCCCAACCATGTATTACCTAAAATTGTCCATCTTGGGTGAATTTCTCTGCAAACTTGGTATGGAGTTAAAGTCACCTTTTTTACACTCTTTTCAAATAATCTCTGGAGCCCACGTCTGCTCTTTATGTCTCTAAGAATACTGGGAAGGAAGGGAGAGGTAAGAGCCTGGCTTTCATATCTAAGCAAGGAGAGAAAATGAGTCTGATCAGCACTCATTGCCTCTGACTGTCCCATGATGTCACTATTGTAAACTGCTCCCAAGAGAGGTGGTGTTTGTTACACCTGTGATGGTTCTACATATGGTTCTAGGCTGATCTATGTTAATAGGAGTCCTTTGAGGGAGTCCAGTACCGCTCTTTCAACACTGAGCTTGGTTCCTTCTCACACAGGCACCTCTTGGAGCCTCAGGTTTGGCGGTTGGACTTATCTGACCTCTGTGCAATTCTAGACCCAGTACTACATCTTCTCTCTCACCTTTGGGATCATTCAAAGAGTTTGATTTCTCTTATACTAAACACAAACAAAAAGCTAAACTTGCTCAATCTCTTCTAGGGGAGGATATCTCAGTAATTCAAAAGTGTTCTGTTCTCTATGAAGGTTTCAGGGTGATTCTAAGATATTTACAGCCACATTTCTTTTAGTTGGGGAAGAATCATGGTCCTTAGGGCACAATCTCCAGTGATATCAGGGTGATTTAATGGTGCTTTTTAAAATGACTATGTAGTTTATTTGACTTATGTTCTAACCTGGGACATTGTTAAAAGGGCACTATTAATAATTACATGAGAACTCTTCATAAAATGAGGCAGAGGAGACTGGTTGGTCAGTGTAAATTTTTTTCTTAGGGAAAGGAAATGCAAAATGACCTATGAAGGCATTCTACTACAATAGACAAATGTATACAACTTTTAAACCCTGACAGAAAAATCAAAGTTTGTCTTCAAATAAAGGTGGAAAGTATAACTGTACAATGTCCCATAACTAAGTATTCTTTATTTACATAATGAACACTTATTGAAAGTCAGCTACCTGCCAGGATATGCTACCTATGAGGGATATGAATAGATGTAGTTCCTGTCCACATTTTTCAGTTAAAAAATCATGTCACATTCTATATCTATTGTTTCTTCTGTGAAATTGCTAGTGTCCCTTATATTAGATGAGATTAAAAGTAAAATTTTATGTTTAGCACTTTAGGAATCCCTTCTTTGTATAATTTAAAATTTACTTTTTTACAAACAGCAGTTGAAAGAATGGTTCTGATTGGAGATATGCCAATATTTTGTTCCTCTTAGAATTATAGAATGTGATGACTCAGAAAAATGTACATTCTGGCTTAGCTAAGCATCAGTAATTGGTTACTATGGCTGCATTCAGTATAAATCTTGCCAAACCTTCCAGCTCAGAAGACTAAATGCTCCCAGGTGTATCCAACAGAACCTGGAGGCTTATATTGTGTCTCAAGTTGCTTCTGAGTCACGTGTAGGCAAATACATTATGTGGAATAATTATATTCAATAGAGTATAAAAATGTCTGCATTTATATTAATAACCCTTGTGAATGTTAGCAGTAGAGGCCATTTTGTTTGCATTCCACAAAGGATGATCTTTTCGTAAAGCTTGCTGTGCAAGGAAGATTTTGGGGCTCTCTTCCAGTATGACTCAGCTCTTGACTAGCTGTCCTATGAAATCAGTTACCTGGAAAAGAATATAGATTATAATGGGAAGTTACAAGTAGGGACAACAAGCATGCAGGTCATTTAGAATTCATACAAACCCTACCTATTAAGTTAGGCATTTGGGTTGATGGTGATGTAATGGAGGCAGATGTTATGGGACCCTTGTATTGTACACATATGAACACTTCATACTCATAGGTGTGCAACGCCCATGGGCACTGACCACAGTCCTACCTCTGTGAGGTGTCAGGAAAAGGTGGAACAAGAATAGTGTAAATTTATCATCACTCCTGAAAAAAAAAATAACTCACAGTTCCCTAAATTCTGGAATATACTATGTGGTTAAATAGCTAATTACATGCTGCCTCTTATTTTCCTTAGCTTGTTTCACATGTGATGGTCTTAGTTCCCCAAAGATTGTGAAAACACAGTCCCTGGAAAAACTTGAAAGTGGGAATCCTCCCCTCCTCTCCCAGGTTATCCTCCACCATCCAGTGGCCCCTGGCATGGCCATCTTTAGTTAGTCCCCTTTTCTCTAGTTGGACACTATGCTCCAGTGTGACCTTTCCAATTAGGCAAATCTGATAGAATTCCAGCTGAGTAATTCTGTGTGACCTCTGGCAATTACTTATTTCTAGGTTTCCCCATTCTTATTCAGCTGAAGATATGGGGTGGTTGTGAAGATGAAACAAAATAAGGTACTGACATACCTTACACTATGTCCAGCACATGCTACAGTGTGATAAATGCTCCTGTTTGCTTCTCCTTCCTCATATCCCTCAGTCAGATCCTACCTCCATGTAACACTACACTCATTGAGGCTTTAATCTGGTGGGTTCTCAAAAATTACATCTAGTAAACAAAAATTATGCACTTTTATATATGAGAAGGCTTTAGAGATGATCTGAATTAGTGGTTTTCAAGAAGTATTCTGTGGGGACTTCTTTCCCCTGGGGAACCTGCAGGGTTGACCAGGGAGAGCAGGGTTGGACTCTGGCCCATGACCTCCTTTGACCAGAGAAATGCTGCTTTAGTCAGTTTTAAGCAGTGACATTTTCCTGAGATTTCATTTGGGGGGTACAAATGTGCTCTTTTCAAAAAACAGAGTTTGCAAAGCAGTTTCGGCCAAGACTTTGTTCTGTAGACAAGGGCTATGAGGGCCAGCTTGGTTAGAGATCACCGCCCTGCTCCTTCCCTCAGGCCAAGTCACTGGACTCTTGTAGCCCTTCTTTAATGCCACTTGACCAAGCTCTAAAGTGCACACATGTGAGCCTTGCTCAGTAATGATGTATTAATAAAATAAATAAATAAATGCATTTAGACACCCTCCCCCAAGTTTTAGCATTAAAGCCCTACCTATGAATGTTGATGTAATTCTTTCTGAGGCATTGGTGACTGCCGAGACTCTTTTAAGTTTCACTACCCAATGTATTTAGGTTTGAAAAAGTGAACAAATCCTTAAAAATATTGTAAGATAATTATTCTGTAATACACAATAGATGCTATTAAATAGTCCAACAATGTAGAAACGTTCTGCTGCTGCCACCAGCGTTCCCCAGAGTAAGACTGACTCCTTACTCCACTGTTGAGCTACCGTTAAACATTTAATATGTGGCTTCCCAGACACTATAATTTACATAAATTCACATATAGTTTGTTTTCTTCATGTAAATGAAACCAGACAGTTTATGTTGTCTTATGACTTGATTTTTTTCCCTCCTAAACAACACTCCTATCCATGTGCTCTTCTAAATGTGACCCCGCCACTTCACCCAGAGTCTTCTTTCATTGAACCGGGACTTGGCACTCATTTGCAACTCACTAAATGCAATGGAAGGGAAGCTGCGTGATAGTCAGCTTCTACCTAGTTTTCTTGAAACACTCCCCCTCTGATGTTTCCTGTATTCCTCGGTATACAGACAGAGTGCTGGGAGAACAAGCCACATGGGGAAGCCACATGGGGAAGCCATGGCATTTGGTACTCTGGTTGCTGATCCCAGATGAGTGGTTATCTTCACCCTGGCCTCAGTCAAGTGAGTCAAGAGGCTTCCAGATGATTCCAACCCACTCATACTTGTCACTCCTAGACATTCTTCCTAGAAGAGGGGCCCCAGACCTTGAGGAACAGAGACAGCCCATCCCCTCTGTACTGTGTCCAAATTTCTGATGATCTAAACCTGTGAGTACTAAGTTTGGGGTGGTTTGTTACATAGCAGCAGGTAAACGAAATACTCATGCCTCAGTGCGGAGAATAAGGAGCCACAATACCTCTGCCATTTGTTAGCTCTAAGATCTTCATTGAATCAATTAAGCTTTCTTGGACTAATCTATAAAGTGGGGACAGTGTCTTCTGCCTTTTCAAAACCATGTAGAATCAAGTGAGAAAATAATGTAAAAGCACTTGGTGGAGATGGACGTGAAAGTATAAAGCACTCTTCAATGAAAAGATACCTAAACTTAAAGGCTAAATTTTGAGTCAATTATATGTGTTTTTTCCCTAAGGCCAAATAGAGGTAATGATTTCCGTGGGCATAGCTGGCCTGACCATGAGGGAAAGGAAGTCCTGGCTCTGGGGAACCACATGCTATCTCTCTGAAACATAAAAAGAACTGTGTGCTTGTTAGTGATAAGTAACTGAAATTCTTCCGGGAAAGGCAAGATTTGTGTGGTTCTATTTAGGGTTCAAGTATTCCAGGTAGCTCAGACATGACCCCAGGTAAAACTAAAGCTGCTAGGGAGTATCTCAGCTTTGTTGAGATTTTTCTTTACAACCTAAGGTCACCACATTAAAAACAATTGGAACAACTTGTTGAGGGAACTGCTTACTCCACTCCAAAGCCAAGGCAAACTAAGTCTTAATTCTCCAACATGAAGTGCCCGAGCCATCAATGATTAAACTGAATTCACCAATTTCCCACAACCCAGGAAAATCAGAGTTGGAAAAGAAAAGCGTTTGACCTTTACGGGAGCAGTGATCTCACTCTCAGGGCTTCCGCTCTGCTTTCTGGAGAATCTAAGTAAGGAAAGTGTACAGAAAGTATAATGATTTGAGCTTCCTGATTTATATTCTCAGGTGGCTCTTAAAACCAGTTTCTGCTCACCCTCTTTTTGACTCTTAATTGTGCTGCATCTGAAACAGTTGAGCGTTCCTTTCACTTGTTGATTTGTTTGAAGAATTTTTACAGCTGTGACTAGAGAAAGGAACAGGATTTAAGGCTTACAGGCAGTGTGATCTGATGGAAAGGACATTTGCTTTGTGATGACCTTTTTGCACCCGTAACAGCATTAACTTCAGCTATGCTATCTACCTATACTTTTTGAAGCGCAAAAATGGGATAAATAGGGGTAATAATATTTACCTCCTCATGTATTGTGAGGATTAAATGGTCTCATGTTTGGGGAAACAAACTCATGTTGTCATTTTTACCCCAACTTCCTGGGTCAGATCTTTTACAAACATTGCTGCTGAACATCCCAACAATCTCCTTCCTCTTCCTCAATTTCCTCCAGGCATTTCTGGAACTTTCCACACATGCCCATGCATGGATTCCCAGGCCTCATAAAGTTTAGAATAAGAAGTTTAGAGATTAAACAAAATTTAATCTTTATAATACCTCTTCTCCTTCCTGGCTTTCTGTTCAAGTTCATAGCTATCTTTTACTTGTATGCAAATCAACTCATGAAATAGACTTGAGAATCATCAGACCTCCTCCTTCCTAGGCACAACTAGACCCTGAACTCTGATTTGAGCTTACTGGGGCACCTGGCACAGACTCTCTTGCAGACATAATCTAATTTTACTCTAAGGGAAGCTAAGTGATATAGCCAAGGTTACAGAGTCAGGATACAATCTTGGGTCTTGTGACACCACAGAGCTTCTTCTATATGCAGTTGGAGTTCAGCTCTGCAGCAACACTACGTGGCCCCCAAGTTGGTTTCAGCCTATTTCTCACCAGCAACTTTGAAAGAGTCCACTCTGGGATGGGAAACTCAAAGGCTGTTTTGTGGCTTAGCAGGCCAGCTGCCCTCCATGATGCTGACCTCTAAAGGTCATCCTGAAAAATCTATGATGCCTTCTTGTTCCATAGGGGAAAAAAAAAATCACATCTTTATTTTTCACCCTTGGCAAATATTAGAGTGTACTTTTCCGGAGTAAATAATTGTTCTTTGTGTTTAATTTCTATTGTATTCACAGTTTCCGTTTATGGGGAGAGTCATGGTTTAAAATAAGCCGACCTCATAGAATTTCATGTCTCATACCTTCCCCTTCCCTTAGGTGTTGTTAAAGTACTAGGATAGTTCTCGGGAGTACTGGCAGAGAAGCTTGGTAGTGTTGTAACATACAGAAAAATCCAGTGATTTTTGATTCCTCCCATCAGAGGTGCAGACCAGCTGGCATCCAGATTTAGGTGTGTAAATGACTTGCAGTTAGTGCCCTTGAGAGGCAACTTTGATGCCTCAGCTAGCTGTCTCCCATGAATCCCCCTGTAGCTCAGAAAATTAAGGTCGAAAGTCAGTATAGCATTGTTTGTCAAGAAACTAACAATTGCAATACCATAGTCAAAAAGATGCAAAATTGGTTAAAAAAGTCCTTTAGAATTTTTTGTATGAGGAAGATCTACAGGTCTTTCCAAGTCTCAGCCAAATATTTTCTACATCTTTGGAGGGTCTAGAATTACAGACCTTCGAAAAATATACAAAGCTCTTTCTTGCCTCTATCCTTGAGACTCCTAAGGAGATAGTAAAATCATAGTTGCATTATTTTTTATAAGAAGAAAAGGGATCTCTGTGATTGAAAATATAACTATACAGTTATAACCAGAACTTTTATTATTAGGAGTGTTTGGTAGAAAATGTTTTATGAAGAATTCTTATATGCCTTTCCTCATTGCTCTTACTCAGATTCACGTCATTTCTGTGTCATTATCGACTTTTGGGGCAGGAATTTAAACCAAATTGAAATTTGTATTAAAACTGTAACCATGACACTAACTTGCTAACTCTGAACCAAAGGGAGGTCAATCAATACTGATTTAGGACATAGGCTAAAAGAAAAGGTTTTAGAAACTTTCTTCTTTCTGAAATTCCAATGAATAGGCTAGAAATAAACTTTTTTTTTTTAAATCAAGAACTTCAAAATATTCTCAGAAATAAACTAAGCAAAATGCATGGATTTTAAACTCCAGGGTTTGCAATCAAAGAGAGGAGCTGGGATCACTGCTTGGGACAGTTAAGAAGGCACAATATGCCTTTTTACTGGAGATGATGGCAAGATTAATGTGTGTGGGTGTGGGTGTGTGTTGTAGTCATGGCTCATTTCTTGCCAGTGTCTCCACCCCTTGACTTCAGGAAGTAGACTATCCGAAACTTGGATTGGTGCCCACAGGACCCTGATGCTGTATTGTCTAGGCTGTCCTTGGAACGGCTAGGAAACTGTTAACCAATCAAATTGTTCTGTGAACTCCTACTAGCTCCTGAAGCTTATAAAGCAAATTAGGTATGGCTCCAACTTTCTGAAAACACAGGCAAAGGGAAAAAATACCAAATTTTCAGGAGGTATTGTAGGAAAGCTTTCTGTCTTAGGCTTTCATTATTTAAAATAATTACCATAACACCTGCACTTTGCTTTCTCTGATGAGATGTCAATTTTTTTGTACGAGGCAAAAAGAAACCTCAGGACCCTTTGTATGCTGAAACTTGCAGGGCAACAGGATTCTCAATCCAGCACGACATTTTCATCAGTGTCCAAGTGAATGATAGCCAGGCAGCTCACATTAGAGCCCTCTAGTCTCAAATAAATGTGACAGCAAATTGCTCTGGACACTTTAGGGGACAATTGTTCTCCATCCCCCACCCTATCTCTACATACCAAAGGCCCCACTGTTGTCACCTATATTTATTTTAGCCCAATTTATGCTACAGATAAGTATTTCCATTTTAAAATAGCAAATAACTGATATTTATCGAGTGCTTACAATGTGCCTGATAATTATGGTGCGCATCATGTATATTAACTTATTTAATGTTTAGCACAAAGCGATGAGAGAGGCACAATTATGCCCATTTCACACAGGAAGAAAGTAGAGACATACTGTTTTACATTCCCTGAGTATATAGGCTGTGGGAGACAGCCTGACTTATCTTGCTCTTGCTGTAGTCTGAGCATCTAGAAGAACACCTGGCACAAAATAGGTGTTTAAGAAATACTTGTAAGATAAGTGGTTGAATGAGTGAATTCACAAGCAACCCAAGGTCACATAATCAACAGGGACCCAGACTCACCCAAAGGTCCTACAGCTAACTGGGCCCCAGGCTCAGCTGCCTGGTCTCATGCCCTGCCCTTCCCATATTCAACACATGGTTTCAAGCAATATGGCTGGCTACCTGGTGACCTCTCTCAGCTCAGAAGAGCAAAACATGGCCACTTTCTCATTGTCAGAGCCTTTGTGAAATCATCAGCCAAAGCAGGATGAAATTTAGGTCCTTCGGGCTGTCCCTGCTACTTGCTTGGGTTTAATAGAAACAGTCTGGTGACCTGTCTGAAGTCTGAAGTAACATTGTGTAGTGATATCTGCTAGAGCTCATACCCTTTCAGGGTTCCAGTTCCATAATCTGTAAAAAGAACTAAATATATTTACCTCATATAGATAGTGTGAGGATTAAATGGAAAAACATAGCTAAAACACCAAGCAGCAATGTCTTGCACGTAACAGGCATTAATAGCTGACTTGTTCCTTCTATTGAATCTGAGGCTGTGTTGCCCATTTTTTGGGTTGGCAACAACGTCCTTCACTCTTCCTTTCACGCAAAATGTGGAGGAGAAAAACCTGAACAAGGACACTTGCCATGGGGTATTGAGGATGTAAATGTACTCAATTTGTACCGACTCTTCTCCTGCAGATATCCCTTGTAGATATTTCAGCAGGTGTGTGAAATACTTGAAGATAATTCTGGCATTTGTAGACACAGAAAAACAGCCAGAGTGACTGAAGGGTTGTGGATGTTGGATTACAGCCTAATTAAATAGGTTACGAAATGCTGTAAGTAATAAATATCCTAAGGCTCTAGGTGTTTTGCGGTTAAGGAAGACAGCCTATTCAGGATTTTTATTATGAGAAGAAGGGAATTATATTTAAATGTTACAAGGATTCAAATTTTAAGAAAACCTGCATTAAACAAATAATACATATAAAGCTAAACTATTTACTTGAAAATATCCCTGACCAAAAAAAAAAAAAAAGGAATGCCTTCTTAGATTGAGCTGAGATGACTTTTGAAATCTTTCTTTGAAGACACTATGGGATTTTGTGTAGGACTGAAGAGGAAAGGAGAGTGTTGAGGAAAAGAGCCAAGTGGGAAGCTCACTTGAAGGGTGAAGTCTCCTATGGTACCTGGCTGGGATCTGAGGCTCACCTCAGCTGAGACCTGCAGGAGGAGTGGGGTTTGGAGAGTTTTCATTTTGAAGAAGAAAAGAAAAAGAATGGGTGTCGAAATGCACATAGCAGAAGCCTCTGGCAGACAGGAATCCTAAGAGCTGCTGCTACAGCTCACTGTGTGTTGCTCTGACCTTACAGCATGTTGCAGTCTAAATTCAGAAGAAAATGTCACATTCCAAACAAGACACTTATCCAGAGCCCAGGCAAAGTTCCACAGACTGGGAAAAGGGCTCTCCCCTCATTTCCTGTTTCCTTGACTGAGGTCACCTAAAGGCTTACCACTGTTGCTTGATCTCTGTCAATTGTCTTGGAAATTCTAACTGAAAGAAGGCCTTTATCGGAATTTCCCCCCATACTTAAGATGACAGATGATAAAGCCAGATTTAGGTAGGAATGGGATTTAAGAAAAGGATAGACAAAGTAAATAGGAAGTACTATCTGTCTTCTTTCTTTCTGCCTCCTGCAGAGCTGCATGAGTAGCACTTTGGGGAAGGATGTGGACTGTGTGTGTATCTCATTTCCATGACTACTTCAGGTGTCTTCACCTTGCCTGCCCTTTGCTTTTATTCTCATCTTTATTTATCTTCCCACCCCTCATTCCAGTTAGTTCCATTTCCCATCTTCTCTCCTTTTCTAGTTGCAAGACTTTCCAAGCTTGATAGGTTTAGTGATACCCCTTTTTCACTTCTCCCAAAGGCTTAAATGAGATTTTTGTTTTAAAGCTAGTTTAAAGATATTTTAAAAGATTTGAAAATATCTGAAGAATCAAAAAATGTTTTGAATGCCTCTTGACATAATTTGGTACAGAGGGGAATGTAGCAAAAGGAGGGCTGTGAATGCCAGCACTGGAAACCTTGGTAGATCTCAAGCAGAGTCAGTAAGTTTGTCTTTAGTTAGTACCATGATAGCCCTAGGAAAGATAGAACTATATTTTGGATATAACATAACACATTTTCTGTGAGGACAATAGCTGAGTAAATTATCAACTTTGTACTTTGATAATCACATTTAATATGAATTCTAAAAATATTTATGGAAAAACAACAATAAAATTAAATTTAAAAAATATTATTTATGTCTTAGTCCTGAGTGCCTAAAATCAACTTTAAATGTTTTAAACCAAAGCATTTGGTATTCCTCCATTTATCAAACACTATTCTCCTTCTATAACATTTTTAGGAAAGTGACAATGATACAAAATCCATCATACAGTTTACATAATATAACAAAATGTCTAATTATTTGTCTGGGTAACTATCTTTGGGCATTATATCTTTTCTCTCTCTTGATAACTCTGTCCACTTTTTCTCCTACCCATCCTGGTTCGTTCATTTATTCCGCAGATGCTGAGTGCCTACAAGCACATAATGCTAAGTGATAGGCAGTAGAAACATAGCGGAGAACAGACACGTGGCTAGGTCATCCCGGAGCTTAACATCTACTTGTTCCTTAAGTGCCTTGTTTCTTACGAGCCTCTCAATGACTTCAAAGAAAAAAGCTAATTTCTTGGCTTGGGCATCAATACTTTCAAACACAGCAATGCTACTCTTCCAAATATGAATCCTACTTAAAGGTAGATAGAAACAGTTTGTCTTCTAAGAGTGTAGCTGGAGATTAACAATTTATCAAGCTTTGTAAAGTATTTATGAAGTGTGAATCATGAGATAGGATAAGGTCTATCACAAGTAAAACCTGGATGAAATCTTTGAAAAATATATGACATATATACACATACATTTTTACTCTTTTCTACTTGTAGGTTAGCTTTATTTGTCAAGTTCTTGTAAAATATAAGTATAATTTACATATCATAAAATGAATAAATCTTAAGTTTTCAGTTTAATGAATTTTGATTAATGCATACGGTTATAAAAGATGTACCTCTATTAAGAGATAGCATATCTATCATTCCAGAAAGTTCCTTTCCCCAACCCTATCAATTTCCTCTTTTCCCCAATCCCAGAGACCACCACTGTTCCAAATTCTCTCTCACCATGGTTTAAGTTTGTCTATTCTTGGGTTTCATATAAATAGAATGAGATGGTATGTACTTGTTGATTTCTATTTATGTTTTTGAGATTCATTCATACTACTAAGTATATCAATAATTAATTTCTTTTTCATTGTGAGTAGCATACTATTATATATACCACAATTTATCCATTTCATTTTCATTGAGTAACATTCCATTGTATAGACATACCACAATTTATGTATTCATTCTATTATTGATGGACATTTGGGATGTTTTTAGTTATTATCATATTCTTATACAGGATTTTTGTGGACATTTTTATTTCTCTTGGGTGAAGGCATAAGATGGGATTCTGAGTCAAAGAATAAGTTTATGTTTACCTGATAAGGAATTGCCAAACAATTCTTCAAAATAGTTGTATTATTTTACATTTCCATAAACAATGTATAACAATTCCAGTGGCTCCAAATCTTTACCAATGACTTACATGACAGTTTTTTATTACTGGTTTCATGAATACTTTACATATTATAAACATAAGTCCAAAGTTTAAAATATTTATGTGAATATTCTCTCAAAATCTCTGGATTTTTTAATCCATGTTCTCCCAAATGTATTGCAATATGCTATTTTCATAATTCATCCTCATTTAATTTAGACTTTTAAAATAGGCTAAGAGTTTTTCATCTTTAAAAAAACTGTTACAGCAGATCTTCTCTAAAGAAATGAGCACAGGTTTCTTTTCTCACCCCATTTTAAAATCTGGTTTATTATTTTAATTTTTAAAATTTATTGTTGTTTTATTATATTCATCCCCTTTTTCCTTCCCTCTGTCCCCTTCCCCACCCACCCACTCCCCCCCAAAGTCAAGCCCACTTGTTGTCCATGTCCATGGTTCTTCCATACTAGTTTCTTGACTAAACAGCTCCCCTTCTTTGCTTCCTCCTCTCCCCTCCCCTGTTCCCCCTCCCCTTTGCCCACTGGAGATCTATTCATTGTATTCATTTATCTGGTCCTGTTTTGCATATTTGTTTTGTTCATTATTGTCCTGAAACGGGTGAGATCATATGGTATTTGTCTTTCACTGACTGGCTTATTTCACTAAGCATAATACTGTCCAGTTCCATCCATGTTGTTGCAAAGGTTAGGAGTTCCTTCTTTCTTTCTGCTGTGTAGTATTCTGTTGTGTAAATGTACCAAAGTTTTTTGATCCAATCATCCACTGATGGGCCCTTAGGCTGTTTCTAGCATTTGGCTATTGTAAATAGTGCTGCTATGAACATAGGGGTACATAGGTCCTTATGAATTGGTGTTTCAGGGTCCTCTGAGTATAGCCCTACCAGTAGAATTGCTGGATCAAAAGGCAGTTCCAGTTTTAGTTTTTTAAGGAAACTCCATACTATTTATTTTCCATGGTGGCTGTACCAGCCTGCATTTCCACCAACAGTGCACCAGGATTCCCTTTTCCCCACATCCTCGCTAACACTTGTTGTTTGTTGGTTTGTTGATGATTGCTGTTCTGACAGGTGTGAGGTAGACGTTTTTGGCTCCATATAAGTTTTTGAAGTATTTTTTCTATTTCTGTGAAGTCTGTCATTGGTATTTTAATTGGGATAGCATTGAATCTACAGATTGCTTTGGGCAGTATGGATACTTTAATGATGTTAATTCTTCCCATCCATGAACATGGTATAGGCTTCCATTTATTTGTATGTTCCTTAATTTATTTCTTTAATGTTCTGTAGTTTTCTGAGTATAGATCTTTTATCTCCTTGGTTAAGTTTATTCCTAAGTACTTTATTTTTCTTGTTGCTATGGTAAATGGGATTTGTTTTCTAGCTTCTATCTCTGATGTTTCATTATTGGTATACAAAAATGCTTTTGATTTCTGGATATTGACTTTATATCCAGCTATTTTGCTAAATATGCTTATTAGGTCAAATTTTTGGTGGAGCCTATCAAGTCCTGTATGTACACTATCATATCATCTGCAAATAATGAGTTTGACTTCCTCCTTTCCAATTTGGATACCTATGATTCCTTTTTCTTCTCTAAAAGCTATAGGTAGATCTTCCAAAATAATGTTGAACAGAAGTGGAGAAAGTAGAAAGCCTTCTCTTATTCCTGATCTTAGGGGGAAAGCTTTTACTAATTAAATGGAAGAAGGACCATAAAGTATAAAAAAAATCAAGAGGTAAAATTAAATTTTTTTCCCTATAACACAGGGTTGAAATAAATGTTTACTTTTATTTATTTTTAAAATTTTATTTTATTTTTTAAAAAGATTTTATTATTATTCATAGAGAGGGGAAGGGAGAGAGGCAGAGAGGGAGAGAAACATCAATGTATGGTTGCCTTTCACCTGCCTCCAGCCACAGATCTGGCTGGAGACCTGGTTTGCAACCTGGTTATGTGCCCTGGCTGGGGAATCGAACCAGCGGCCTTTGGGTTCGCAAGCTGGCACCTTATCCACTGTGCCACCTACCAGGGCTGAAATAAATTTTTAAAAATGAGAATAGAAAGAGATGCACAACTATAAGCAATAAAACAAGTATAAAGTTATGAGAAAGGATCATGAGAGAGGTGAAAAAGGGGAATGATTAATGGAGTCAGGCTGATGAAGAGTTGGGAGGAGATAAATCAAGACAAGATATAGGGTTCACTTAGGAAAGATACCTGGAACCTTACCTGAGACACAGTGTTATAAAAGGAAGGATGAAAACAAAGAAATATATTGAGAGAGAAAAGAGAATTTGTAGAATGTCCTGTCAAATGGGTTTAGTCTAAATAAAATACAAGAGAAGTCACTCCCCATGCTGAGAAAACATGACTTGAGTTGGGAGTTTGCCAGTTATATATTTGAGTAGGAGTCCGAGAAAAATGAATGAAAGGATTATTAATTAGAAATTAAGAGCAAAGATTTATAAGGTGACCCATTGGTTCATTAACCAGGCCATCTGCAGTAGCTCTTTGCAGAGAAGCAAGGGAAAAGGGGGTTAATGTACAGTTTGGCATTTGAAAGGGAGACAAAGTGGTCAGGAATGTTAAATGTTGAAAAACACCATCACTGAAATGGCAGACAGAAAAGTTGGCCTCTCTCCTGAAAAAGGAGAAAGTTAAGATTAGAAGGATGATGATATCAAAGAATATGAAGCTCCTGAGAGCAAATGTGTAAAATTATGTTAGAATTAGTCTGAATATGGGCTACCATGTAACTTGAGGCCCCGTTTCTTTTATCTACAGGAATTTTAATGTAGATATGACTGATCTAGCTTTTAGTATTACATTGATGGTATTTTCTTTATCATGAGAAAAATTAAGTATCCTTTTTTTTGAACATAGGACTATAGAAGAATTGCTCTATGAACCCCTATTTTATCTATACTATTTCATACATAAGTTCAATAATTTTATAAAAATTTAATCAAGTAACACAAAAATAACATACAAAGAGGATCCAAGATGAGATCCAAAAAAGAAATTTAAAAACTACTTGGAAATAAATGAAAATGAGAACACAACACAAAATATATGGAACACAGCAAAAGCAGCCCTAAGGGGAAAATTTATAGCATTATATGTCTACCTCAAGAAACAAGAAAAATTTCAAACAAAAAACACACATAAGGGGCCAGAAAGAGAACAACAAAGTCCCAAGTGACCAAAAGAAAGAAAATATTTTGCTTGTCTTGATCACAATGAATATTGTGTATGTATAAAAAAAAAAGAAAGAAAATAATAAAGATCAAAGCAGAAATGAACAAAATAGAGTGCAAAAAATAATACAAATGACAAGTGAATCCAAGAGATTGTTCTTTGAAAAGATAAATAAGATTGACAAAACTTTATTTAGAATCGTCATGAAAAAAAGAGAGGACCCAAATAAAATCAAAATGAAAGCTGAGAAGTAACAACTGACACCACAGAAATGCAAAGGATTGTAAAGAAATCTTATAATATGCCAACAAATTGGACGATTTGGGCAAAATTGATAAGTTCCTCGAAATGTAATATCTTCCAAAACTGGACCAGAATGAATCAGAAAATCTGAATAGACAGATTACAACTAATGAATTGTAAACTCCCAACAAGTGAAAGTCCTAGGCAGGATGGCTTCACGAGCGAACCTTACCAAATATTCAAAGAACTAATGCCATTCTTCTTAAACTAGTCCAGGAAATTCAAGAGCAGGAAAAACCCCCAACCTGATTTGACTGAGCCAGCATTATCCTAATTCCAAAACCAGATAAAAACACTACAAAGAAAGAAAATTATAGGCCAATATCCCTGATGACCATAATGCTAAAATCCTTAGCAAACTGGATCCAGCAATACATTTGAAAAATTACACATCATGATCAAGTGGGGTTTATTCCTAAAATGCAAGGTTGGTTGCATTTTATTTACATTGGTGTATCACATTTATCCACAAATCAATAAATGTGATACACCACATAAATAAAATGAAGGAGGGGGGAGGTAGAGGCAAAGAAGGGGAGCAGCTTAGACAAGAACCTAGTATAAAGGAACCATGGACATGGACAACAGGTGGGATTGACTTTGGGGGTAATGGGTGGGTGGGGAGGGGGACAGAGGGGAGCAAAAAGGGGATGGATGTAATACAACAATAAAATTAAAAATAAATAAATAAAATGAAGGATAAAAACCACATAATCATATCAATTGATGCAGAAAAAGCATTTGATAAAACCCAGCACACATTTATGATAACTCTCAGCAAAGTGGGAATAGAGGGAACATACCTCAATGTAATAAAGGCCACATATGACAAACCCACAGCCAACATCATACATAATGGGCAAAAACTACAATCATTTTCTTTAAGCTGGAGAAGAGAGGGATGTCTGCTTTCACCACTTATTCAACATAGTAATGGAAGTCCTAACCACAGCAATCAGACATGAAGAAGAAATAAAAGGCATTCAGATTGGAAAGGAAGAAGTAAAGTTGTCATTATTTGCAGATAACATGATACTGTATATAAAGAAGCCTACAGATTCCACCAAAAAGCTTTAAGAATTGATAAATGAATTTAGTAAAGCAGAAGGATATGAAGTATCTAGAAATCAGTTGTATTTTTATACACCAATAATGAACTGTCCGAAAGGAAAACCAAGAAAACAATTCCATTTACAATTGCTCAAACAAAGCAAAACAAAAAACAAAACTGGGAATAAGTTTAAAGATGTTAAAAACCTGTACTCAGAAAATTTTAAAACACTGAGGAAAGAAACTGAAGAAGACACAATAAGTGGAAGCACATATAGGCATCCTAGATAGGAAGAACTAACATCATTATGATGTTCATATTACCCTAAGCATCTATAGATTCAATGCAATTCCTATCAAGATACCAAAGGTATATTTCACAGAACTAGAACAAGTCATCTATCAAACCATAAAAAGACATGGGAAAAAGCCTTAAGTGAACACTACTAAGAGGAGCTAATCTGAAAAGGCATACTGTATAATCCCAGCTATATAATATTCTGGAAAAAGAAAACTAGGGAGACAATAAAAAAGATAAGTGATGGCTAGTGGGGGAAGGACAGAGACAGATGAATAAGTGGAACACCAAGAACTTTTAGGGCAGTAAAAATATATGTTATGATTGTGTATACATGTCATTATGAGTATGCCCAAACCCTTAGAATGTTTATACCATATTAAGTGTGAACCCTAAACTGTGGACTTTGAATGATTTTGGTCTGTCCATCTAGGTTTATTTTTGGTTAAAAATATATACTATGATTCTAGTGAGTAATATCGATACAGTCAAGGCCAATGCATATGTGGGAACAGGGGGTAGATAGGATTACCTGTACTTCCCTATCAGTTTTGTTGTACATATAGAACTGCTTTAAAAATAAAAATCAAATATTAAAAAAATTCAATCAAGTGTGCCTTCCTGAAAGTGATTCATTCTTGCTGGTCATCAAGTTCCTTTCCTTTTGAAAAATTCTTTCTTCCTGGTAATTCTGTTTTATATTTGGTGCTTCTGAGTTGCATATTAAATTTACTTTTGCCTCTCAGCATTGCACTATATATCTTGCAGAAAATGAAGTACTAAAAACAGAGGGAAAAAAAGATAAAGCAAGACATATGAGATCTTAATGGGGCTGTAGATGAAACAGCATACCTCATAATCAGCCCTGACTGTTAGGCTGAGAAGGCTTATTTATAAATTTTTACGTCTTTCATATCATCTCTTCATGTCTTAACTAAAATTTGCTAAACTGTTACTGAGTAAATTTCATTATCAGCTTGTAGATTCTAATTTTCCCTCAGTCTTGCATTAAATACACTCAGGTATTATGCCAAAACACAGTCTCTTATGAAGATAAATTTAATAAGAAAACTGAAAAGAGGAAATTGAACATACTCTATCTAGCTTTGGCTTGGTGTGCCCTAATCTTATTTTTCTTCAATACTAGTTAACCATGCAAATTCACTACAAAAAATTAATACTACCTCTGAACGAGTGTTTGACAACCCTGTAATAATAAATTCTTTTATTGAATGTTTCTATGCAGTGGTTACTGATATCTTAACCCAGATTTGCTCTCCTATTTTCTGTTTGAACTAGGACAAGTGGCTTGTTAGTTGTCTAGTTTTAGAATTCTTCTGGAATCTATTATTATGTGTTATTATATATCTGTTATCTATTATTATTCTTCTGGAGCCTATTATTATCCTTCCAGCTTAATTCTTCCTTTAAATTATTTCAGACCGATGGGCAAGCCTTTTAATCCCCAGGGAAGGACATGATTTTATGACCTAATCCAGTAGATTGCACTGTTTCAAGTTAATAACAGTGAAGGGAAATGCCAGGTGTAAAGGTCATTGCCCTTAAGGATATATGCATCTACATGTGTGTGAAAAAAACAGCTAACACATTAGGTGATTAAGTGCCTGATGTAGGCTTTGAATATGTGATGTAGGAATTCAGAAAGAGGAGAAATGGCTATGGGCTGGAGAACTCAGGAAAGATTTTGTGAAGGAATGGAGACAGAAGATGAATAGGATTCCAAGAGAAAGACAGGAATGGGAAGGCAGTTCAGGTGGAAAGCATTGTATTGGGTTGGCCAAAAAGTCTGTCTAGTTTTTTCCATAACATAAAAGGCACACTTTTCATTTTCATCAATAACTATTGATTTGGATATTTTGAGTAGGTTGGCTACCTCCCACTATTGGTTTCTAGTGGGTAGAGGGCAGAAGCCAGAGGCCAATGCGTAAGACAGCCCCACAACAAAGAATTGTTTGGTCAAAATCCCGATAGTACCAAGAAACTTTGCAAACCACTTTCAACATGTGCAATCAGTCACAGCACCTTCTCCATACACTGGACAAACCTTTTTTTTTTTTTTTTTTTTTTCCATTTCAGTTGTTTTTACCTTTTCTGAAATAATAAAGCATAATGCTCTGAAAATGTTGCATTTTCTTCCATCTTCAGTTTTAAAATAGCTGGACAAAAATTCACCAATTTTGATAAGTTTTTTTAAGGCATGCTGATATGACAGCTGTCACAATACAATCTAACTGAATTGTTACAAAGGAAGTTAAAAACAACTAAGCACTACTAGAGCCTTGGTACAGAAAAAAAGTAACCAGCTTTTTGGCCAGCTCAGTATCAGTGAGACACAGAGGTGGAAAAGTGTGTGAGGACTTGATGGAAGTGATCACTAGAAAGTGGTTAGAGAGCAAGGGGGGATGAGAGTCTTGAGAATACTCTATTGTCTTTGCTTTGTTGCTGGAGACGTTCAGGTAAGAATATCTGACTATTATTAAAGCTGACTCAAGAAAGTGGCTGTGAGACATGAACCATGGGACCCTAACATATGGTACTTAGTTTTCCTCTATTGTTTTCCTATAGACAATTTTATACTTGATGAACTCAAGAGACAGGCCAGTTTTCTTTTTGTGCTATAAAATGTCTCTCCAGGAGATGCTAGTAAAAGGATGACCCCGCGGAGAATTGCTTGTGTCTCAGAGGAATGGAATTGTCTGAAGATGATGGTTCATGGGAAGAAGAGCAGAGAAACAAACAACTCTACTCTTTTGGACCTGCTGTTTTTCCAAGTGACTCAATACCAGGAGTCACAGAGATAAGCTACCTCTTGGTCTCAGCTAGAAAAAGGTTCCTTTTTAGGTTGACCATTCCTATACTAACCAGGTCACTGCATCCTGTATTCATGACTTCACAAAACCTGCTTTCGGTCTTATTGGAGGCTGATGTCTGCTCAGGATCTTTGTTGTTGGTGACCATCAAATAAAAGAAGAAGGATGAGATATTGGCTGGGCCAGGATCAGCAGAACTGTGAAGTTGGAAACCTCTTAGTCTCGAAATGGAGCGCTCTCCCTGCCCCCGACATTGCCCCTAAAGCTAGGAGAAGCAACTTCTAGTTTCTCATAGCTTTAGGTTCCCCCTTCCCACAAATGTTAATCCTGCTCTATGTGTTAGGAGGTTGTGACCCATCTCTGTAATCTTATTGTAAAAATCTTGTGGATTTAAATTACAGTGCTACATCACAGAAGAAGAATATATAAGTAGGTTGGCCTTTTGGTGCTGAGAAAATTGTGTCATGCAAACAGCCACTTTTTTTGTATATATATTATATGTATTTACCTGTGTTTAGAATTTAAAGCAGACTGAAATTTTACAGGTCATTCATTCTCGTCTTCTCATTTTACAAATGAGGAAGTTAAGGTTCATAGATGGCAACCACTCATGTGGTGACCAATCAACCCCCCTGATTCCAGGGCTTTCTGTGCTGACCTGGGAAAGCCTGAGGCAGATGAGGAGGTCGGTCACCCCTGCAACCAATTAATTTATTATTGGTATATTGCAGGCTAAAATCCATGCTTTCTGTCTATAATGCACTGAAAATGTCTCTGCATTCATGAGCAATTTATTAAAATTCTAGAATACTGTAGTATCAGTTTGACTTCACATTCTAGGATGTCTAGGAAACATCCCAGATTTTCGCCATCTTATTCCTATGAACTCAGCCTTAGTACATAAATTTTCAACCTAATGGAGAAAAATATCAGTGAAATATATTGAGGATAGCCACAAACAGCATTTCTTTTGGAAATTCTTTTAGGGTCATAGTTATAGGATCTAAAATATATGAGGCTTGGATAAAAGGCATAAGGCAAAGAATAGGTGTTCTGCTCTATTAATAAAAATTGGAACAATTAACCCAAGCACAATTAACAATTCTTCCAGCTCAAATTCTTGCGGATATAGTTATAAAGCAGTTAAGTCAATGAATGTAGCTTTCAAATAACCTCATTAAAATTTATAGGCACAACTCCTATGGTTCCTTGAGATAAGGGTAAAATACCTTAAAATCCAGGTTGATAAAACTTGCTGAAACTATGTGAAGGCAGACCTCTGTCTACTCCTTAAATATTGGTAATCTTTGGAGTCCTCTTCATCACTATCTTTTATTCATGCCACATTCTGCTTGGGGGCAAACTCATCCTCATCCATGACTTCAACTGCTATTTATAATGGGGTGAGCGAATGTACTGCTTGTCTGCAAACACCTCTTGCCCATGCCCAGGGCACACGTTGCTGGTTTGTCCTTGTCCTCATTACACCTCAACACACATCTTCAATCTAACACTAGATTGATCAAAGTTGGCACCAAATCTATTTTTGGACCCACAACCAATCAGACTTTGACCTAGATCAACCCCCAAGTTGTGTCTCTGAATATGATAAACAGCCCATTTCTACCTAGATTGTTAAAGTACCCCAATTTAAACATATCCAAACAAAATCCTTATTTTTATCACTACAGCTGCTTCTCTTCTGTTTTCCTTACACTTATAATCCAATTACTCATTGGAGCTTGCCCTTCATTTCTTGTTGAGTCTTTTCTGATTATTGCTACCTTTATACCTAAAGTCACCACTTTATTCAGGTTCTTGCAAAGCCTGCTTGCTGCTATTTCTTACTTCATTGTCCTCTCTTCCTTACACATTGCTGTAAGAGGGATTTCTCTGAAAACCTCAAATCTCACCACATCACTTCTCTGCTTACAAATCCCCATGATGGATATCTCATGGCCTTTAGAATACAGGGTGAACACGACCAATTGGTGATAACCTTGCATCTCCTTATTTCATGTGTTTCTTACTAATTTTGAAAAACTATGTTTCTAAGGTTTTGATTTAACATCATTGTTTCAGATATAAAGAATTAAATTCTGAGAGCAACCATTATGTCAAAGGAATACAATGTTAGAACAACCATAGTTTCTGGACTGCATGTAGGGCGAACTGCTAAGGCAATTGTGGACTTCAATAACATCCCTTTATGTACAGTTTACAGTGTGAAGAAGGTGTGTGATGCTGATCCTGATGTTGTCATACCAACAAGGAAAATGCATAAGGTATGCAAGGACCCCACAAGTCCAGATATTGTACATAGAATCCAAGAGATCATCAATGAAGATCCAGGTTGTTTAGCTTGATGCTTTGAGAGAAGTAGTTGTACTGTGGATGAAGCAAGTCACAAATGGACATTTTATCTTCCGACAAAATGATGCACCAGCACATAACACCAAAAAGGTGTACGAATTTCTCAGTGTCAATGTTCCTGAATTCTGGTCACAGGAAATCTGGCAGTCTAGTTCACCAGATGCAATCCTTTAGACTATTATGTATGCAGCATTTGTGAGAGAGAAGTTAATAAACAACCTTATTCCAGTAAAGAGGCTGTTCAAGCTAAGATTGAAAATATGATGTCCATAGATAAAGAAAAGTTAATGAAAGCATGCTCAAGATTCTGAAGTCAAATCAAGTCTATTATTGAAGCAAATGGAGACTTTTTGAACAATTAAAAAATTATGACTATGTTTATGTATTTATAAGAATAAATTTATTTCAAAATAGAACACTTTTGTGCTCTATTTTACTAAAATGTTGTCGGTTGATCATGTGCACCCTGTATATTTCAAGCCTCTCAGTTTATAAGATCCTTTTCATTCATCTGTAGCTACTTTTCCAGAGGTGCTGACTTCTTCCCTGTTTTTGTATTTGTTGAAGTTTTCACTAATTTGTCTTTTTATTTTTGGTTTTCTGTTTTATAACTTCTAATTCACAATTTGTCTTTAAACTTTTAAAATTTGTACTTAGGTAATATATTTTAATTTCTCTTTAAGGCTCTGAATTTTCTTTTCAATATTGCTTTGGTTACATCTTATAAGCCATGTTCTTGTCATTGAGCTCTAACTTGTTGGTACCTTTGATTTTACTCAGGACTTATTACAGGAAGACGCTTAACGATTCTCAAGTAAATGGATTATTTTCTCTCTCTTTTTTTGTTAATTTATTATGAATTAGAGTTAGAAAAATGTGGCTGAAATAAGTTTCCGATTTAGAAATTGTTGAGCATTTGTGTATATGTGTATCAACTAATACATGGCCAAGTTTTATAAATAGTCTACAGAGCTTTAAAAAATGTTATATTATCTTACTGTTAAGTATACTGTTCTTTCCATGTGTATTAAATGAAACATAGTGACATTCACATATTCTTTTTGAGAGAGTTTTTCAGTAGCATGTGTCTGACTAAGGATAAGTACATGCTGCCCAAATACTTCCCTTGAACTTCTCTTTTGTGGGATTTTGGCTAGGACAGGATTCAAGGTTGGCTTTCAGAGTTGGGGTGATATTGCTGTTTTGTTCTTTAGTAACCCTATTTGCAAATAAGAAGTTCCATATTAACTTGATTCTGTTTCTTTTCTTTATTGGTACAGTTTTTGTCTCACTAAAGTGAGACATTTAGGACAATGTCTTTATTGTTTGGGTTCTGAATCTTCACCAGAACAAGCCTAGAGTTGTGTTTGCTTTTGTTTTTAATTTGGGATGTTTCATGTTAAGATCTGAAAGGAGACCTTTTCTCTGTTATTATTTGTATTATTTCTTCCTCTCCATTATCTTTCTTCTGTTTTTTTAGAACTCCAACCAAATGGATGATTATTTTCCCAGATCTTTTCCTCACGTTTCTCAGGTTTTCCCCACCTTTTTCTTTTTGCATTATTGAATATGAGAATCACTCATCACTATCACCCAGCTGACTAACTCTTCAGTTGTGTGCATTTTGTTATTTGGTCCATCATATTAAATCATATTTTTAACTTTTCCCCTTTTTTTATATTGCAATGCATTCTTTTCTTTTGAACATAATATCCCTTCCAACCAAGTTGAGAAATTAAGTATGTTTATTTTGCATTTTTATTTAATTTCCTTTGTTTAGGTTATTTTGTAGTTTTCTTTCATTTGCTGTAATTCCGTGATTTCCCCAGGGGTTTCATTCTTGTCCTTGTTGAGTTTAGAACTCATTATTTTTTTCCAAAAATTTATATCT
Organism: Noctilio leporinus; assembly: GCA_004026585.1. Lineage (NCBI taxonomy): Eukaryota > Metazoa > Chordata > Mammalia > Chiroptera > Noctilionidae > Noctilio > Noctilio leporinus. The sequence continues at coordinate 387,636 of PVIW01000785.1, forward strand.
GATGTCTTTTTTGTTGATTTTTCTCAAATACTTAGATTTTCTAGCAGTCTATTCTCAGCAATAGAGGTGAATTCCAGCCAAAACAAACACCACTGTTCAAGTAACACTGAAACAGGGTCTGATTATGGGAGCTGGGCTTCCGCAGCTGTGTGTGTAAGTGTGTGGGGCACCATCACCCCAGTCCTTCCTGATAGCACAGGCTACCATAGTACTTGATTTGCTTCTCCAGCTTCCGCCACTCTTGAGTTTCCTGTGCCTCAACCCCTCAGTTGAGAGAGCTGCTCTTGTTGCTTAATAAACCTACAGAGCAATCAAGAGTCTGTAGCTCTAAAAAGTAACCACTCCCTTTATTTACTGATGTAAACGCTTCACCCTTAATGAATCACCTCACCAACTGTCTTCATCCTGCTCTTTCCCCTAGTTCCCACTGTTTCTGCTCTTTGGATCATTTTGGTGCACAGTTGGGAAAACACATTGTGTTTGACCTCTTTCTCCTGTATGAGATCATGACTTCCTTAGTTCTCTTAGGTTTTACTTTCATTCTGGTTCAAATGGCTATACATCATCCAGGAGTTTGTCTGGTGACATCTTTTTCAAATTCATTTCTCTGCTAAGATTTATTCATTTTCTATGTACATATGTATCTTTTTCTGTCATTTTAGTGGGATTCCCCTGCCCCGCCCCCTCCCCCCCACATTTTTTTTTATGAGAGAAAACTTTGTGTTCACTTAGCCAACCTGAACTGGAAAATCAACAGTTTGTTTAGGCCTTCAATATGAAAGCAGGACTTTTCAATTTTATTGTTTCTTCTTTTGAAGAATTTAGAACAAATAACTAAAGGTCAGGTCAGAAGTATTCTAGGTCTGTGCCCTCAAGGCTCATCTTTGGTCATGATTAATCAGAGCCGGTTGCTGAGGCACACGTAGGTGTCTTCTTTCTCTGGGTAAGAATTGGCAGACAACTTTCACTTTTTAGAGAATCTAATCACAAAGGCTCAAACTTTGAGCACTGTCTCAAAATCTACTTCAAATTTATCTCAGGTGGTTTTATGACTTTTATACAACAAGGACTCCAGGTTGTTATCTTTTCCATCCCAAAGTTCTGAGGAGATTTAAGAGATCAGATTGCCTTGAATTCGCTTATGTTTGTGGAACACTTTCCACTTTACCTGGATTTTCATGTCGATATTTCAATTGAGCTTCTTGACCAATTTTCTCAGTAGACATGGAGTATTATCTTTGTATCACACATGAGGAAATTGATTCAGAGGGGTTATTTATGAAGTTACACAAAATAAAATATCAAGCCCTGAAATTCTTTCTCTGAGTATACCTCATGTGGATTTCTTTAATGACTGAGGTGAAACCAGTGTCTTGAGACAGAAATTGCTTTTCAGTCAAGATATATATCCCTGAGGCTAGATAGGAATTAAACTAGATTGTAGAGGTTGGATTCAGTATTCTTCTAAAAAAATACAACTGATTCGGAAAGATTAGATTTTTATATTTTTTAAAGTCATAGAACCAATTACTCTTTTAAAAAGCTTCCCCAAGAAAAATAATTATGATTATAGGAATTATTATTTTAAGATGCTTGATCACCTACATTAACTCCATCTTTCTGTCTATGTTTCCTTTATTTATTGGGTGAATTAGTTATCTACTGTTGTTTTTAAAAGCACCCCTCCCCCCCAAGCTTAGTGGCTTAAAACAGTCACCATTTATTTACCATTCCTAAGTCTACCATCAGCTGGGCAATTCTAGGTTTGACTGATCTCAGCTGGGCTCACTCAAGTGTCTGTGTTGATTGGGAGCTGGTTATTCATGTGTCTCATGGTTGGCTGGCTGTTGACTGGAGCAGTGACTTTTCCCACCCAGCAAGCTATCCCAGGCTTATTCATTTGGTGGCATCTGAGTTCCAAGAAAGCAAGTAAAACCTCACCAGGCCTCTTTGAGCCCTAGGATTAGAACAAGCAAAACATCACTTCCACTCTATTTTCTTGGTCAAAAGTAAGTCAGAAATTCAGTCCAGATACAAAGGACAGGGATCTTCAAAGTCTTATTGGAAGGGGCATGGATATAAAGAGAATAACTGGCCTCGTTTTTGAAACAGTCTACCACCATAAAGCAATAATTCCTATAAGCATGATTAAAATTGTTTTTCTTGGGCAAGCTTTTAAAAGAATTGGTTCTAGGACTTTTAAATATATAAAAATTGAACCTTTCTAACCAGTTACATTTTGTCCTTGTACCCATGCCTCAGCTGCTGTTGAGTGTTAGCTGCCAAAGACTCACTGTTGCCTCCCTTTTTCTGATGAATTGCCCTCAGCTAAAAGGACTGTGTTGTCCTAGGGATTGTGCCCTATCTTTTCTGTGTGAGGGAAGAAGGTGTGTCCCACAGCCAATGACTGTGAGATGGAAATACAGATGACAGCCCCCTGGAGGCAAGGTTGTCGGTAGTGTGATTTAAACTCCAGATCCTCCCTGTGAATCAAGGCAAGACTAGATTTCATGTGGGTCCACATCCTTATTCTGCTTTTACCCTTCCTCTTTCTCACCTTGCTCACTCCCCAGCAGATTTTCCCTGAAGAGCACTCCCTCAGTAATTCATAGGCAGCCAATTCCTTGGCTCAGACCCTAATTCTATGAATCCCTCTGAAGATGGCTGTTTTATGATGATATGATTAAAAGACAGACACTTGTCACTAGTACATATCTATAAGCATTGTTGCATACTTTAAGCTTACTTATAGCCTCTGTGACATTTCAAAATGCTATTTTACACTTTGGTAAAACTTAAAAATGGCTTATATTTACTGAGTGCTTGCTACATACAGGCTCTGTGTTCAGTGTATAACACACATGATCTCTTTAATCCTCATTATGACCATATGAGATAGCTATTGTTACCAATTTTTCTACTTGCAGTGTTTTCTAAATCATGTCATATCTGCAATTTTGTTCTGCTATTTTTTACTCTAGCAACAGAAGACTTCTGAGTCTGCATAAAAATAGCCTTTGATGCATGGCATAAGAAAACACCTGTCATATCACAGATAAGATAATTTGGCCTCCTTCAGCTTGGAAAAATCAGAAGTCTTTGGGTGCATCATTCAACAATATTGGTAGGAAAACCTAATGGCCAAGGAAAATTGTGTTCAAAACAATGAATCACTTCAGTGACATCAGTTGGTCTTTTTGATGTTCAATTCTGGTATTACAAAGTGTTGCAAAGTATAAAAGTCACTTATATATGCATAACAAATGTTGTGGACGTCACAGGAAGATGAGAAATAAGTCTACAGCAACTGTTCAAGTCAGTAAATTCCTAATTTCAGTAGCTGCAGCAGGAAATAGGAAATCTTTTAAAGAGATGGTCAAGAGAAAGGCATCAGTTCTCCATTAGTCATATGGTAACGCGTTGTCCTTTTCAGTGTAGGTCAAAATGGGCTCAGACTCCAAGGGAAAACCCAGAAAGGAAGACCAGATAAGACTGTTTGGCATGGTGCTAAGCCAGAAATCAAGGCCCAAAGAGGTAAAGAGAATTACTCCCAAAGTTACACAGCTCAGAAATGGTGGATTAATGAAGATCTGAATTAGGGTGCTCACTGGCCCCCGAAATAGCAAGAAATGAAAGAGTTGACAACATGAGGTGACATAGAGGGTGCCTCCTACAGAGCAGCTCCTGCAGTGCCTATTTCTTCTCTAGTGAAAGCAGAGGAAACTCCAAGTGGCCTCCCATATAGCTGTCATGATGCCGCCTACCTGAGCTAAATCCCTGCAAGTTTATTTTTTGAGGATTTCAGCAGGGTTTATATAATTGACTATATTAGTTACCCAGAAACAGAACAGACAGTTGAAGAGAAGGGGAGCTTGAGAGAGACTGAATGAGTGTGTTTCTGAGTTGGGCTCATTTGAAACTTTTGCTAAAACTGACAAAAAGCTACTAAAAGGCTTAAACTTGGGAGCTTATGCAAAGAAAGTTTCTCTGGAAGGTGAGTATTTATGACAATTCTTTCAGTGAAAGATACAGAGACTAATTTACTAGGAGATTGTTCTGTAAGGAACCAGAGGTTGAAAGCTGCAATTGGGCACTCTGTGAAGTCCCTGGCAGGAGGACTTGTTGGCCTGAGCACACAGTGACCCATTTGTTTACACACCCACAGGAAGGAGCCACGGGAATAACTCAAGCCCCCAAAGATCATTTGTTTTATCCAAGAGAAAAGCAGTCACCCCTGAGCCCCATGAATGCTGGGTTTAGACTCAACTTTTAGTGAATTTTATGTGTCCCAGGGTCTTGAAGACAAAGCCAACAATGGATTTTTACATCTGCCAAGCTGATCTTTCCCTGCTCTAAGCAGGAAGCCAGAGAAAGCAGGTCGCTTCTATTACCTGATGTGCAGAAGGTATAGTATAGAGAAAAACCAGAAAAGATGTGAGAGCATAATGCAAAAGGATTGGATGAGGTAAAAAAAAGAGGACAATAGGAGCCTGGTGAGCCATTCTTGGCAGGGTGCCTGGAGCAGCTTCAGGAGAGGGACAGAACCCAGAAAGAGAATTTCCTGCTTTGGGTTAAAAAAATAAATCTAACTACCCTCTAAGAGGTGGTCCATTCATTCTGTGCAACAGTAGGTCATTAATTTGAAAATTGCATGTAGTAAGAAAAACAGCAGCCATTCTCTTAACACCTTCAACACCTGGGTTATATTAATATTATCTTGTGTGTGGGAAATTTCCAGAAAGTTTCAGTCTTGGTGAAAGCTTGAACATATCCTGTTGCTTCCCTGAAACAACATGTACATTTTGTACATATTGCTGTCTCTCTCAGCTCACACTTTGATAGAGAATAATGGGTAATTACCCCATAGGTTAAGAAGCAGCATTGTTTTCAAATCCATGATTACTCTGGAATTAGCATAATCCTTCTGTCATAGAATCCCAGAGCAGCTTTACATCTTCTTTGCCCTTTAGAATTCATCAGGACCTTTCATCAATAGCAGTTGGAAATTTTCAAAGCTCCGCACTATCTGTTTAGTTGACTTTTCTTTAGAAAGCTGATCATTCTGGCTTTCTCTCTCTAATTTATCAGCCCAAGAAACCTTGGACTTGGGGAGGCTTTGCCTTGGATGTCCAGGATTGTTACTCTGAACCATTTTCCATGTATATTTTTTCTGATGCTCCTATGACCTGTAATAGCTACAGTCCTTTGCACTCTGAGCAGGTGTATGGTTTTATGGCACAATATTTTAAGATAGAATTTGTTTTAATCTTCTGTTAAGCCTCTTTATACAAACAAAGCTGCCAAGAGAACAAACGCAATTCACTTACAAGTTGTTTGTCTAGTTAACTGTAAGTACGCAAATCAATTTCCTGTTCACACAAAGAATTTTCTTGTGTTTGAAATCTTTGACCAACGGGACATTGGCTTCAATTTTTATAGGGAATTTACAACTGCAATTATCTATAGTGCTCTGTGCACCAGGATGTGAGGTAACTTAGCAAGCAGCTAGTTGGTAGCAAACAATTACATTACCAGAGTGTCTGAAAAGGACCTTTGTGTGCAGAGTGAAGGCCCCACAAAAGGCCTACATGGAAGCAGAGATTCAGTGCAGTAAAAGGTGTCGAGAAGCTAGAGGACAGCAGGGAGCAAAGGAAAAGGAAAGCATACTGTAAACATAAAATTAAAACAGTGGTTTGCAAACAGTCTATTTCTCTCATTTTATATTCAAGGTTTTCCTCCTTTCTTAAAGAAACCAGAAAATATTCACCTTAATAAGTATTTCCAAAGAGACTCTCGAGTCATAAGGTCCATGGCAGGTGTAAATTGTCTTTGGAAGACAAGTTGTGTGCAGTAGTCCTAGCTGAGACCTGGCTGAAGCTCTGTGTGAAGGGGAGTTCTTTTGGGGGCATTGCTAATATGAGCCCTTTATTCAATACAGACACTCTTCTGCAGTGGTTAACACCCAGACCCTCATGTGCTAATTGCTGTACTTGGTTCTCTTTGATGGCCTCTTTTACTTTCTTATCTTGTTTACCCCTAGAGATTTCCCTGCAGGCCAGATATTTTAGACATAAACTACACATTGTCTTGGGGGAAAGGTAGCTGTTATGGAACCTGAATAACAAAGGTAGCATATTCTCCATTCTTAAATTCAAAGCTGCTGTTTAGATGAAAGGTGGAAAAAAATCATAAGCATCCTTGCAGAACCAGTTTCTCTGGTGGTCAAGCTTGGGAAAGTATAGATGTAAGTGTGCAGTTTGAAAAACAGAAACATTTAACCTGGATTTGGACTAGGGGACAGTGATTATCAGGGAACTGACCCATTTCTCCCATTCCATTGTGATATGACAGCTGGTAGGTATTGATGATACCTGGTGGCAGTGTATATCCAGGCAACAGGGAGCTAGGGACATTTTCCTCCACTTTATGTACACTCGAAGTTGTGGGTGAATGCACTCTAAAAGTTCTTCAAGTCAACAGAGCACGTCACCTGATGTAAACTGAGGGAAGCCACTGGGGTCTATGGGTCTTGTGGCAGGAATGAAGGGCCATATCACTACCAGGGGACCAAAGCCACATTTTCATGTTTGCAAGGATACTACATGGGAGTCTAATCAAGGTCTGCAGTTTCTGCAAGCACTGTGGGAATAAGACTGAGTGAGTCACACCTGGGAAGCCAGCATGGGCCTGACACAGAAATAGACACCTCCTGTTGGCTGCTGAGTGAGTGCCATCTGTTTACATCCTCTCAGAGTTTATTAGCAACAACCTGAGGATAAATAAGAAATATTCTTGATAAAAGAAAAACACAGACGGAGTGTTTTTTTTCCTATTAAATATTTTACTTGAGATAATTGTACATTCCCATGCTGTTGTAAGAAATCATACAGAGAGATGCTGTATATCCTTCACCCAGTCTCCCAATCGCAACAATTTGCAAAACTGAAGTTATAACATCACAACCAGTACGCTGACACTGATTCAGACAAGATACCAAATATTTCCATCACCACGAGGATCCCTCAGTGGTGCCCTTGTATAACCACACTTTCCAGCTTTAACATCTGGGAACCACTAATCTGTTCTCCATGTCTATAATTATACTTTTATGAAAAAGTGATTATTTCTTCTTCACCTTTGAAGAATAATATTGCTGACATAAAATTATAGATCAGTGCCTTTTTATTTCTTTCAATGCTTTTTTTCCCCTAGAGGGTGACTTTCTTGCTTTTGTTTTTGGTTTTCACAATAGTTCTTGCAATTTATTTAAACGGCATATGCATTTCATGTATTTTGTGCTCTTATTCTTAAAAACAGATATAGATTTATTGTTGTTAAATTTGTTTCCTGACTTCCCCATTGTTCTCCCCTGCCCCACCCACAGCATCTACTCCCCCGCAGTCAATCCACATCTTTGTTGTCCATGTCCATGGGTCATTCATACTAGTTCCTTTATTAAACTCTTCTTCTTGGGAGGGGAAGATGGTGACAGAGTAGATAGCAGTGCTGATGGTGTTCTCAAGTACCAGAGCAGCTAGAGGACAGGATAGGGAGCGCGAGACTTCTTCAGGTCCCGAAGAACTGGAGTGGTCAGCATCTGGACACAGGGGAGCACAGCCAGTGGCAGTGGAGACCTATAGGAGAACAGCCCACAGGTCCAGAATACAACCAGACAGCCCAAATAAAGGACACACTAAGAACAACAAGTGGAGAAAATCTGGGAGAATGCAACATTGAACTCCACAAATCTATCACAGAAGGGTCCTCGACTAAGGCAAGGAAGCAAAGCAGGTTAACCAAGGAAAAAGCAAAAAAATAAAAAGCAACAGCAGACACACAAAATGGGGAAAAAAAGAATCAGTCCATCACCAAAAGGAAAGGAAGAATCCCCAGAAAGACCACAAAATGAAACAGAGGCACCTAAAACATCAGATAAGGAATTCAGAAGAATGATACAAGAGAAGCTCAGTGAGCTCAGCCACATCAGAGAAAACTATAAACAACTCCAGGAGAACTACAAAGAACTCCAGGGAAATTACAAAGAACTCCAGGGGAATTACAAAGAACTCCAGGGAAATTACAAAGAACTCCAGGGAAGTTACAAGGAACTTACTGAGAACTACAGCAGCATGAAAAAGGACATAGAAACTATCAATAAGTGCCAGGAGGAAATGAAGAATACAATTTCTGAATTGAAGAATACAGTAGAAGGAATCAACAGTAGGCTAGAGGAAGCAGAGGACCGGATCAGTGAGTTGGAGGATAATGTAGACAAATATTCCAAGACAGTACAAGAGAATAAAAAAAGGCTGAACAAGACTGAAGAGCAGTTAAGAGAGCTGCAGGACAACATGAAACGTAACAACATCCATATCATAGGGATACCAAAAGGAGAAGAGAAACAAGGAATGCAAAACCTGTTCAAAAAAGTCATGATAGAAAATTTCCCTAACATGATGAGTGAAAACATGAATCCAGTTCAGGAAGCACAGCGGGTCCCAATGAAGTTCAATCCAAACAGACCAACACCAAGGCATATTATTATTAAAATGGCTAATCTCAAAGACAAAGAGAGAATCCTAAAAGCATCAAGAGAGAAAAGACAAATAACATACAAAGGGGCTCCAATAAGGCTATCAAATGATTATTCAACAGAAACAATTCAAGCCAGAAGGGAATGGCAAAAAGTATTTCAAGTCATGGTAAA